>JAIFZK010000027.1:70000-72500 GCA_027481765.1 Tenualosa thibaudeaui | reverse complement strand
TATTGAAACAACAGCTTCGAACAGTTTGAATTTGGAGACATGGCCTACTGTGTGGAAGGGTATCATTTGTACGGTATAGATTGGTGACAAAGCAAGTTATCTTTATGTATGTATGTATGTCTGTATGTATGTATGTATTTGCCACAGCTGTTCCCCTTTTAATGAAACGCATGGTAGGCTGCGTGTTTCGCCATCAGTCTATATCGATACAATATCTGATGCATGCATGCCGAGGCCAGGCTATTTTATTAGACTTACACAGGAGTGATTTGCAGTGAAGTGCATTTGAAAGTACATGAACATCCTAATTCTACTGCGTATCTTATAATTATTTCGTTTATTCCTTTTTATTGAACAAATTGAGTGAGACACGATACAATAGGCCCAGATCTTAGAAGAACGATACTGGACCAGCGTTTGCATTCTTTTCAGTTCCGTGGGCTTGGCATTTAGCGCTGCTGAAAGCCGTCCAACAGTTGAGAACAATAGGGAATCTTGCATTCAATCTGCATGCATTAGGCTTAGGTTATATTCTATAGGTTTTGTTAAATCACTTTTAGGCTTAATCTTAATTCTGAAACAATATGGGTAAATTAGCTGTGTTTATTATGTATAGGAAGATTGTCATTTTTAAAAAATCATTTTTAAATGTAGATTTTTGTGTGTTCTGTATAACATTTACCTTATAGGCCAGTGGGCCTAAAACAGTAGCCTACGTTCTGTGGTGTCATAAGTTATATTTGATGTGTAAAACAACAACAACAACAACAACAACAACAACAATAATAATAATAATAATAATAATAATAATAATAATAATAATAATATATATCTTAGCTAACCGTTATTAATTTTAGTCGAGCCTGAAATGATTAGTCTATTAGTCTATCTTAAACTCCATGGCCAATGCATTAATTAAATGAATTAAGGAAGGAACGAACGAATTAAATTAATTAACGGCAAAAGGGGAGAAGAGAGAAAATGCTTTCCCTTGGCATTGAGCTTGGCATGAGCCTTTGAGTAAAACAGCAGTCGGCCGTGGCTTGGCGACCTTTATTTAATTTTGAAGAACACTAAGGGGCCTGAACAGCAATGCTCACATTGCAATAAGATATATTTTGTGCGAAGGGTTTTAGTCTTTAGCAATTGTTTAGATACATTTCATGATGAGCTATTCCCAACTTAAAAAAAAGATTAATTTTCTTTATGTATTTCTCAAGATTGTCTTTCTTAAAAAAAAAAAAGAAAAGAAAAAAAAAAGAAAAAAAAGAAAAACATGAATAGAAAAACTTTTGTCATGGCTAGAGGGTGAAATTGAGGCAGCTTCAGAGAGGTTTGTAGTTGTTAAAGGCAGGTCTGGTCCAGGCGGGAAACAGTGAAGCCCGCCGGTGCACTTGGAGTTGAACGGCCAGTAGCGCACAGGGTCTGTGCGCCTCGAGTAGGATTGCTTTGTGCCGGAGTGCGACATTGTGCACATGCTTGCTAATAGGCAGAAGCGGCAGCCCGGTCTGATTTGAAATCAGCGCTTGTGCTCAATGCATCTTGCTAATTGTAGGTTATTCGTTTGAAGTGTTATTGATGACACATGTATGAGATATTTGTCTAAGGTATGTTTCACTGTCTTTTGATTTTTAGAGGCCTATAGAGAAGTTTTATTTTATAATGTTTAGGAAGCCAAACAAGTCAAGAGGCCTATAGGCCTACTATACTGTTTTAATTCATAACACACACACACACACACACACACACACACACACACACACACACATTTCATTGTCTAAAATGTATAATCTCTATCATATGTACTCTGAACACTGGCATGTTGCATGCAGAGACGATATATGTAGGTCTTTTTTATCAGGCAACAAACTGAGTTTTCTTGTTTTTTTTTACCTTTTGATTTTCCTCAAATTTGCCTAGGTGGCCCAATCCACACTCGCATTATTGTAAGTAAGTAAGTAAGTCAAAAGTTTTAATTTATTTTGGTCGGTTATGACAGCTTTGAGGTTTTCCCTCCTTGCTGCTGTCAGTCAAAAGTTATTGCTTACGGGAAAAGCTTGAGCACGACCGCGACAAGACCCCAAAATGACCCTTGCGTGTTTGACGTGGAGGCGCAGCCAGCGGAAATAATAGGTTTCGGAAAAGCGTGCTCTGACACTTAAAACTACCGACTTTTATTTCCATTTATTTTCATCTCTTCTTTTCGCTCTGGAGGGTCGGTGGACGCACGCACGCACGCACGCACTCACTCACACGCGCATGCAACTCAAAACATTTTAATGAAAAGGTTCTGAGAGAAAAGCTCAGTTTTTCCAATTAGCCTACTAAAATTCTGTCTCTGTTCAGTGGGTGAATACGATACGGCTCGTCCAAAGCCGCCCATTGACAACTATGTGTAAGGGAGTCAAAATGACTTCTAATACATTTTCACTTCTCTGTCTTCCGCTTTTCCTTTCTCAGTCATCACTTTCATGGTATTTAGATTAGACAATTTTTTGTG
>JAIFZK010000027.1:57500-62500 GCA_027481765.1 Tenualosa thibaudeaui | reverse complement strand
ACCAACCTCTCTCTCTCTCTCTCTCTCTCATTGATGCCAATCCAGTTTTTTTCCCCCTCTCCACCTCTTTGTTGGGGTGTTTTGGCATCTCGTCGCCGCGTTACTCTCTGAACAAAACCCTCGCCTCTCCGATCGGATAGAGGTTCTTATCATTATTCCAGCATTTCGAACTCTCTCACTCGATCTTGCTTGCTCGCTCGCTCACTCTCTCTCTCTCGTAGACCACAGACAGTGCCGCTTCCCCTGTCTTCTGGAGCTAACTACTGGTCCAAATCCCATTCCCTCTTGACTGGAACCTTATGACCGCCTTGTAGAGTTGTAGAGAATGATTTATGTTGGACTTTGTAATAATTTTTCTTTTCTCGCTAGACGTCATTTCTCTTCATCTCTATCTAGCGTAATTTAAAAAAAAAAAAAACAAACAAACAAAAAAAAATTGGCTCGTACCTCTCTTTAGGCTATTTGTTTTTTTTTTTGTTGTTTTTTTTGTGGGGGGACTCATCTTTTGGGGTTTCTTCTCACTCACAGCATTCGCAGTGACGTCTTTCTCTCTCTTTCCGTTTTGCATTTCATCCCTATCATCCCCTCATCCTCTCTCTCTCTCTCTCTCTCTCTCTCTCTTGTGTCTCCTAGCTGGTGTGGGGAATCTTCTTCTTCCTTGGAGCTGCAGTGAGGACAGAGTCTCAGTCCACCATCTCTAGATGAGGTTTGCCTCTTGCTCAAGTTAAAAAGAAAAGGTTCTAGAACCGGAAACCCAGAGCTAGACACAGTGAGCCTAGAGCCTAGAGCTAGATCTGCATGTCTGTTAGAATCAGGAGAACCTTGGTATCACATAGAGACGGGAGAACCTAGATCCGCAAACCTCCTAGATCCAGGAGAACATACGTCTGCACGCCTGATAGAACAAGGAGAACTGACGTCTACACGGCTGTTAAAACAAGGAGAACCTAGATCTGCACGCTTGTTAGAACCAGGAGAACCTGGGTCTACGCCTTTACTCTCTCCTCCTTTCTTCTTGGCTGTGGGATAGCATGCAAGTGCACCATGGTAACTATCTGCTGGTTTACCCATCTATAGTGTGTGTGTGTGTGTGTGTGTGTGTGTGTGTGTGTGTGTGTGTGTGCACAGAAGACATTTTTTCTGCTTTGTATCTTTGGCTTTTATGCATTCTCTGTAATTGTGTGTGTTTGTGTTTGTGTTTGTGTATGTGTGTGTGTGTGTGTGTGTGTGTGTGTGTGTGTGTGTGTGTGTGTGCGCGCATTTGTGTGTGTGCGCGTGCACATGTCCTTACTAAACTGTTTTAGTGATTTAACGACTTTCACACAGTAAGGGAATTTATTTTATATATGTTTATAACATTTAATTTCAACATTTGCGTTGAATGTTACGTACATGCTACATGTATGCAACATTGATTTTTTTTTCTCAGTAGTGTGAGTAATATAACTCTAAAATTACTCTGATCATGCTGTCTGGTGTGTGTGTGTGTGTGTGTTTGTGTGTGTGTGTGTGTGTGTGTGTGTGTGCACGTGTGACTGTGTAGTATGTAGGCCTATTTTAGATTGAGTTTGTCAGGGGGCACAAGGGTGTGAAGATCCTACTCTGCGTTTTGCTGTGTTGGAATGGTCAAGGGTAACGATTCACGTGTGATTCTGTGTGTGTGTTTGTGTGTGTGTGGATTTGATTCTGTGTGTGTGTTTGTGTGTGTATGGATTTGATGAATGTGTATGTTTATGTGTGTGTGGATTTGATTCTGTGTGTGTGTTTTTGTGTGTATGGATTTGATGAATGTGTATGTTTGTGTTTTCACGTATGTGCTAGGTTTGGTTTCGGTCAGTGTTTTCTTTACAAAACATAACTGTGTGACATTTCATTTGGAGTGTGATCCATGCTTCCCTGTCTGTGAGTATGTAGGGGTGTGTGTGTGTGTGTGTGTGTCTGATATGCATTGTGCGTAAAAGCCCCCCTCAGTCTCTCAGTCCTTGCTATTGGTAATCTACTGCTGTTTCTCAATTTCAGTCCAGGCCAATTCACTTCAGTTCAAGTCTGTTCAATTTGAATCAATCCCTACAATTTTGAGAGCTTGAAGAGCATTTTGCCAAGCAGTTATCCACATTTTGTCCACCAGTCTTCCTGGTTTGCCCATGTCTGTCTGTCTGTTGGTTGTACTGAGGTATCATTAAGATTATAGCTGTAGTTGTCTCGCTTTGGCTTTCCGGTGTCTCCTTCCATATTCAGAGGAGCTGTTTAGCCATCTGTCTCAACACAGCTAGGGTGGTATTCCAAGTAGGTGGCTAAGTGGCTAACCGTAAGTTAACCCAGAGGCTGTGGTGGTAAACCTCCTAATAGAAGAGCCTGGAGTCCTCATTCTCTTTTCTCACAAAGCAAGCAAGCTACTCTATTAGGAGGTTTACCACTTTCTCTAGGTTAACTAAGCCATGGTTATCATTTACCCAGCATTTTACCCCCTGGACTAGTATGAATTATGGCGTTTGAGTGACCCTGTGTAGCTACATACAGAACTATGTAGTGATCCACCTTTTTGACCATTCCTATTGGCTGGCTACCCACCTAGTGTTGAGGGAGCTAGCTAGCCTGATTCATGGGGAACTGATAGAAAATGGGAAATTTCCTGGTTTTGCAACACAAGCATTTTGGAGGTGCAACTGTACTGGCTGATATTAGTAGCAGTGTTAGCATAGTGGTCAAAGAACATTGCTAGCATGCTAGCCAGGAAATTGTGGGTTTGAATCCTGGCTGACATCGTTTTGCCCTTGAGCAAGGCACTTAACCCTAATTAACTTTGAGGGAGACTGGCCCTAAAGTAACTGACAATTTGTAATAAAATAAAAGTCATTTTGGATAAATTTGAAAATGTAAATATTTGGTATTCTGCTGATTATTCATATGGGTTTCAAGTTGTTTTCCAAAAATAACTGCATAGTATTGCCTTAATGTTTGAGACACACCTGGTTGTTGCAGTAGCAGCCATTTTGTACAGTGGCACCTTGGGCTTTCCAGTGGTGGGGGAAGGAGGGGGGGCAGAAAATGGAGAAATCTGCTTTTAAAGTTTAGTGTTGTAGTCTAGTAATCCAAAATGTTGTTCATTACCACACGATTTTTTACAACATTGTCTGCTCTTTTCTGGGAGCTTTTTGCAAGTCTCTCCCTCCATCTCTCTCATTCTCCCTCCCCCACCCCTTCTTTCTCTCTCCCTCTCTCTCTTTCTCTCTCCCTCCCTCTTTTTCTCTCTCCCTCTCTCTTTCTCTCTCTCTCACATCCCATGGGACTGGGGGAGAACAGCTCAGATTCAGACCCGTGGGTTCACATAACAATGGGTGTGATATGGATGTGGGATAATTATGATATAGATTCTGTCCCTTGCACCGCATATTCACGATCACTATATTTCTAATCCATCCCTCTCTTTCTCTTTCTCTCTCTCTCTCTCTTTATCCCTCTCTCTCTCTTTCTCTCACCCTCTTTCTCTTTCTCTCTTCCCTCTCTCTCTCGCTCTCTCTCTCTCTCTTTATCCCTCTCTCTCTTTCTCTCACCCTCTTTCTCTTTCTCTCTTCCCTCTCTCTCTCGCTCTCTCTCTCTCTCTCTTTATCCCTCTCTCTCTTTCTCTCACCCTCTTTCTCTCTCTCTCTCTCTCCCTCTCTCTCTCTCTCTTTCTCCCTCTAGCTTACTCACACCCTCTGTCTCTGTCTCTCGTCCCTCTCTCTCTCGCTCTCTCTCTCTCTCTTTATCCCTCTCTCTCTTTCTCTCACCCTCTTTCTCTTCCTCTCTTCCCTCTCTCTCTCTCTCTTTATCCCTCTCTCTCTTTCTCTCACCCTCTTTCTCTTTCTCTCTTCCCTCTCTCTCGCTCTCTCTCTCTCTCTCTTTATCCCTCTCTCTCTTTCTCTCACCCTCTTTCTCTTTCTCTCTTCCCTCTCTCTCTCTCTCTTTATCCCTCTCTCTCTTTCTCTCACCCTCTTTCTCTTTCTCTCTTCCCTCTCTCTCTCTCTCTCTCTCTCTCTCTCTCCAGGATGAATTCCATCCCTTCATCGAGGCCCTGCTGCCTCACGTGCGCGCCTTCTCCTACACCTGGTTCAACCTGCAGGCCCGCAAGCGCCGCTACTTCAAGAAGCACGAGAAGCGCATGTCAAAAGACGAGGAGCGCGCGGTGAAGGACGAGCTGCTCGCCGAGAAGCCCGAGGTGAAGCAGAAGTGGGCCTCGCGCCTCCTGGCCAAGCTCCGCAAGGACATCCGGCCCGAGTGCCGCGAGGACTTCGTGCTGACCGTCACGGGCAAGAAGCCGCCCTGCTGCGTGCTCTCCAACCCCGACCAGAAGGGCAAGATCCGCCGGATCGACTGCCTCCGTCAGGCGGACAAAGTGTGGCGTCTGGACCTGGTGATGGTGATCCTGTTCCGCGGGAGTCCGCTGGAGAGCACGGACGGCGAGCGGCTGCACAAGTCGCCACTCTGCGCCAATCACACGCTCTGCGTGCAGCCGCACCACATCGGCGTCAATGTCAAGGAGCTGGACCTGTACCTGGCCTACTTCGTCCACACGCCCGGTTAGTGAGACACACGCAGACACACACACACACACACACACACATGCACGCACACCCATGCACACACACTTACACACTCACAAGGAGCTGGACCTGTACCTGACCTACTTTGTCCACATGCCCAGTTATTGAGACACACATGCACACATATGCACACACACATGCGCGCATGTGCACACACACACAAAAACACACACACACACACATGCGCGCACACAGCTAAACTATCCTAAACTTGCACATACTTTCAGTGCTTTTGTGTGTGTGTGTGTGTGTGTGTGTGTGCGCGTGAGTGTGTGCATGTTACTGGACTGTCTGCTGTGTGTTCAGTTGGTCTTTGTTTACAGGAGAGCATGCAGAGAGAGCTGGCCTTTTACCAGTGACTTTGTGTGGGTTACTATGGGTGTGTGTGTGTGTTTGTGTGTGTGTGTGTGTGTGTGT
>JAIFZK010000027.1:32500-35000 GCA_027481765.1 Tenualosa thibaudeaui | reverse complement strand
TGTGGCTCGCTTACCAGTTAGTGTGTTTCAGTTCTTCTCGGTGCACTGATATTGAACTCAAAAGGCATCAGCATCTGCATTAGATCTAGTGCAGGTCTAAAAAAAAACTATAGCTAAGTAGAATTTACACCACCAGTCTGGCCACGAGTCTTTGCAGCTTGTTACCGATTCACCAATAATCCAGGAGCCAGTCACAACCATTTATCCAGTATGGGGCAGGCTTTGGAAGAGTCACAACCAATGAAGGAAACAACATTACTGTCTATAGTTTAGCTATGGGTATTTTCCTTTGATTCAAGTAAACAAATGCAATCATAAAGCCCTCACTTACATGAGTAATTCATTTGCTGCACATCTGAAGCAAGCGTTTAATGCTTCAGTTGACTTCAGATCTCATACAGCGGGGGATTAATGTCCATGTTTACATGATCACAATAAACCAATAACTAGCAATAATCAGGGAACTGTAATACCCAATAACCCAATAATGATGTTTTTCTGGTGTGCATGTAGATATGCTCAATCAATCGTTGTCACTCACAACCAATGAAGGCACTGGTATTATTGTCTGTAGTTAAAGATATTTTCCTTTGATTCGAGTAAACAGCTGCATTTGAAGCCATCATTTACATGAGTGATACATTTGCAATCAAATGTCATGCTGGTTACACCCCTTCAGTAGGGAAGACAATTACTCATTATCAGATCTTATTAAATGCGTCTAAAGAACCGAAAAAAGAACAGACAAAAGAACCGAAAAGAGCTGAATTAGCATTAAGGTGCTTTATTGCAATACCCCATTTCACAAACACAAGACAATTATTACAACATTTACAACAAGAGTTCTCTAAACAATTCTATAGAAATGTCTGGAAATTGGAAATTCCAAATAGTTGTAATGTAATTGATGTGATTGATGTGATTGATTTGGATAAAGGTGTCTGCTGAATACATAAATGTACCTTAAAATACCCATGGTGTTGGGGGGTGGGGGGTAGGGGACTGGGCAAACCAATCACAGGACTGATTCTTCATCCACCTTGTCTCAAAACCAATCAGACTGAACCTAGTGTGCCAAGGTGGTAGATTACAAAATCCAACCTTTTCCTATGAGCCTGTGGAAAAAAAAAAAAAACTCAGGCATCTGAATTGATTGAGAGAGAGAGAAAGAGAGAGATTGAAATAGACAGAGAAAGACAGAGAGATAGAGAGAGATAGATTGAAAGAGAGAAAGAGAAAGAGAGAGAGATAAAGAGAATGGTAGTAAAAGTATAAAGTCTACTTGACTTTACTACTTGTCAAGGAAGACCGTTGCTTGTTTGTCAGTGCTAATGTATTTTCACATATGCAAATATTAAGTCCTATAGTATATAGATGAGCACTATAAAATATTAATATAAGTCCTATTATATATATATATATATATATATATATATATATATATATATATATATATCTATATATATATATATATATATATATATATATATATATATATAGGACTATAAAATTAAAGCCATAAGCCAAAAAAACTAGATGATCTAGAGTTGAATTTAACACTAAACTCCCCTTTCTCTCTCTCTCTCTCTGTCTCCGCCCCTTTGGCAGAACTGGACACGCCCACTTCATTAAAGAAGGCGGGGAAATTTGATTTCTCCGCCCTGCCCTTCTCCACCCAGGGTCGACCCTCCCGCTCCTCTTCTTATACCCATCATCCCTTGCCAATTTTGGCGGGAGTCCGACCAGGTGAGAGAAAAATAAATAAAACAAGAGAAAAATAAATAAATAAATAAATGCCTCTCACCCACCACCGTCACCACCTACCTAGCTGTGAGAGAGAGACAGAGAGGGGGTGGGATGGATAGTGTACTTGACAGAGAGAGAGAGAGAGAGAGAGAGAGACTCATTTGTGAGCAGTTGAGAGGTGCAGTATACAGTCGCACCTCTTGGCTTTGATGGAACTCTGGGATGAAGTGAAGCTGACTCACCCGGACATCACACCAACAAAACCTTTCACACACACAAACACACACACACACTCGTTCTATGGATATTCCTCTAATTGTGATGTGGATGAGTCACAAGAGATGGGGGAAGGAATATAAATAGAAGGAGATGGAGGAGGTGTGGGGGGGTGGGGGCGTCTCATCCTTTTTGCTGGTTGGGGGCTGAGCATTCATAGTGGCGCAAAACAGCGTGACAATCCGCTTAGAGGAAGAGCCTTTCACCTCTGCCAACTATCACCCTACTCTCTCTGTCTCTCTCTTTCTCTTTGTAGCACCCACATTAGTCTCTCTCTCTCTCTTTCTCTCTCTCTCTTGCTCTCTTTCTGCCTGTCTGTCTGTCTGTTTTCACTCAGCTGAGCTTACATAAATGATATATTGAAGTGAATCTCACACTGAAGTGGGCATAAGGACATGTGGGCTGTAAACCCTCCACACACACAGACAGACACACACACACACACACAACACTGTTTTCCTTTCTCTCTCTCTCTCTC
>JAIFZK010000027.1:0-27500 GCA_027481765.1 Tenualosa thibaudeaui | reverse complement strand
GCATCGGAGCACGGGACAACCTTCTGAGCATCTCACAACAACCACAGGTGAGAGGAAACATACCTCTGCCGACTGGGCACAACTCCACTCTCAACTCTTCACATATTTCACACAATTCCACACAAACTCAACTCTGAACTCTACACATATTACACACAATTCCACACAAACTGAACTCTGAACTCTACACATATTACACACAATTCCACACAAACTCAACTCTGAACTCTACACATATTTCACACAATTCCACACAAACTCAACTCTGAACTCTACACATATTACACACAATTCCACACAAACTCAACTCTGAACTCTACACATATTACACACAATTCCACACAAACTCAACTCTGAACTCTACACATATTACACACAATTCCACACAAACTCAACTCTGAACTCTACACATATTACACACAATTCCACACAAACTCAACTCTGAACACTACACATATTACACACAGTTCCACACAAACTCAACTCTCAACTCTACTCATATTCCACACAATTCCACACAAAATACACTCAACTCTACTCATATTTTTGCGATTGGGCACAGCTCTACTCCACACACATTCTACACAATTCCACACAAACTCTACAAAACTTCATACAAACCCTGTGAATGCCTCACCCACCACCAAAAAAGTCCCAGCAGCATAATTCCTTCTTTATGTCATTTTTTTGGCATTGTGACTTAATGTATGGGGCATTGTGACTTTATTTAATTTAAACTAAACATATTTTCATTGTTTTTGTGTGACAGTACCTAAAGATATTTGACAACATGGCCCCGGAGTAAAGAATGCCATTTAAGTATTAAAATATGTAATTATAGCCTAAATAAACCATCAGGTATTTACGCCTCTATGTACATGGCCATGTACTACCCTCTATAAGCACATAGATGGGGCACTGAGACAGACCCCAGGGGGGTCACAAGACCATCACCAGAATGGAGAGGAACCAGGATAGATGTGGTAATAGTAATACATGCGAGCACTAGGCAATAAACAGGGCCAACAATAATTGATAGGGGCAATAATAATGAATTGGGGCAATAATGATGAACAGGGCCAATAATAATGAATTGAGGCAATAAATAGGGGTGAGGATAATGGCTAGGGGCAGTACACATAGGATCGGGGGATAATTACATGAAATAGTGAAGAATGATTCAGATTTTTCATTTTTCAGAGACTAGGAGGGAGGGTGCAAAGAGAATGCTGTTATTTTCCTTTGGAATCAAATCTACCTATCTATTTATCTATATCTGTTTATCTAATAGAGTTGGAGAGAGAGAGAAAAAAGAGAAAGACAGAGAGTTTAGAGTGAAAGGTGGAGAGATAGAGAGTTTGGAAGAGCTATAGAGAGGGATAGAGTAAAGTAAGGGAGGACAGGGAGAAAGTTAGGGAAGGAGAGAAAGAGAAGGGAGGGGGTGAAAAAAATAGTTTTAGAGAGGGATTGGAGTAAAAAGGAGAGTGATTGAGAGTTTGAGAGGAGAGAGAAAGAGAGAGTGCAGTGCGAGCGAGGTGTCTGGGCCAAGGGCCCTCAGTCACGTCCCAACTGTCTGGTTGCTCGCAGCAACCAGACATGATGTAATAATAGCAGTAGAACACAAGGGGGACGCCAGAGGAGTGCACTCAGCACTGCCAAGAAGAGGGAGAGAGAGAGAGAGAGAGAGAGAGAGAGAGAGAGAGAGAGAGAGAGAGAGAGAGAGAGAGAGAGAAAGAATGTGGGAGATGAGTGTGAGAGAGAGGGGGAATGAAAGAAAGAGAGAGAGATAGAAGGACAGTGTGTGTATGAGAAGGAAGAAAAGTGAGAGAGCAATGAAAAGAGAAAGTGCCAGTGAAAGGCAAGGACAGAGAGAGGGAAGGGGAAGGGAGGGGTGAGTGAGTGTAGTGAAAGTTGAGTGCTGGCAGTGGTTCAGGTCCCAATCTAGACTGGAGGCCAAACACTGTGCTTTTCACCGGATGGCAGCAATGTGCAAACACAAAACATATTTTCAAATACGCGCACACTGACACACACACATATGCGTGCATACACACACACACTTTTAATTACACACTCATCTGCACTATGTATGTGCTCTAGTTTCCACTACACCTTGCAGTCTAAATCATTATTGTATTAATATTACATTTACTTATAATTTGCAATCTGTCTGTGGCCTCACCTTTCCATGATTGAGTTGGCATGGATTACCATGGATTACACACACACACACACACACACACACACACACACACACACACACACACACACACAAAATGGGATGATACACTAGAAATTGTTGTGCATTTGAGTGTACGGGTCTGTAGCCTGTAGATTGCAGTTGCATAAAGCATGTCAGTGCTTCTATTCCCGACCCTAAACTGTTACTTTTCCTGTCTATGGCAGGGTCTGAGTCTGAAATGACCCCTGAAAATAAAACACAGACACATGCATGCAGACACACACACACACACACACACACATTCAAGGGCCTCTGTCCTTTGTAAAGGCAGGTTGAGTTGATACGCCATTGGCCTCCTGAGGCCCGTGTTGAATACAAGGTGCATCGCTCCCCTCTAGTGGTCATGTACAGCAGTGCGAGGGAGGAGAGTACTGGACCTGACAGACAGACAGGCAGATAGACAGGCAGACAGGCAGACAGACAGGCAGAAAGGCAGACAGACAGACAGACAGACAGTCAGTGGGAAAGACATACTTGGAAGGGAAATAATTTGAAGAAAAAAACAGAATTTTGATAAAAGAATATTGGAAGGAACGATACATTGTCTAGAAGGAATTATGACCCTCTGTCTCTCCATCTCTCTCTCCAGTCCTGGTTCCTCTGACAGCTCCTGATAACTGGACCCTTCAGACAGCAGCAGCATCCATCCCCCTCTTCTCCGCCTCTCTCCTTATAGCTGACAGATGTTTCAGATCTCTGCAGTATCTACACAATATTCACTACCCAGCACGGCCTCAGTAGAACCCAGCCACCGCCAATGCAGGACACCAGAGAACAGGACCTTCACTCCGGAACCTTCTCACCACCAACCCACCCATAAGCCACAGCGGAACTTCACTCATCCTGGAACATCATCATCATCTTCACCTTCTCGTTACTGCTACGGACTCCAAAACCTCGAATAAACTGGGATCATCAATATCACTATCATAACTGTCAGCATTGTCTTCAATATTATATAATATAATTTTTTCTCTCTCACAATCACCACTACCATTGTCTTCATCAATATTACCACCATTATTATCATAATCATCACCGGTAGTCTTCATCACCACCTCTATCGTGATCATCTTCTTCAGCGCTCTTGGAGAGAAATGGCTCTGGTCAAACCTGAGTCGCTCCACGGACACGGGCATCAGGAGCAGACGGAACACTATTGGTGGCCATGTGACCAAGTCATGTGACCACCCTGTCAAGCAGGAAGCAAGGGAAGGAGAAGAATTACGAAGGCTTCGAAAGTCCTTCTTTAAAAAAAATGAAAGAAAATAGTCAACAAAAAAAATCCTCCTTAAAAAAAAAAAAATAAGACAAGCTGACAAAATGGCCCTTTCCTCTTTTTATTATTATTGTTACTATTATTGTTGTCGTGTTTTATATATCTGTTTTGACTTGTCATATTGTAGCCATGATGATCTTAGGCAATAGGACTCCTCTCTGCCCAAACTCTCCCACACACAAGTGAGACTTACTGTAGATACAGAACCAGTCCATCAGGCTTCTAGGCCAACCTACCAGTCAGAGCCAGGCCTCCTTATTGGTCGAGCCTAGATTCTACTGCCATGTGATTGGTTAAGCTCACATGACACTCTCAACTGCACTCCCTCATTGGTAACTCGTCACCAGTCACTCCTTGCACACGTGTTGGTCAATGTTTACAAAGTAGTGTGTTTCCCAGAAACGTACTTGCACCTGTGTTGTTTGCGCCAGTGTTGGTTGCAATGCAAATTCACAAATTGCCAACCAACTTAGTTGCTCATGGGTTAGCAACTAGGCTTTTGGGAAACGGATGCCTGGTCTGATTTTCCTGCCTTGTTTCGGATTCTGAATTTTGAATTTGGACTGTGAATTTCATTTGAAAAATTGAACACAGACTATAACTCTACAAGTTTATACTTCATTTCCACAGGCATTTTAAGTCGTTGAACAGCTTTTTTGATCACAGTCTAGCCTGTCAGTCAACACTAAAGAAACGTAACTGTAACACTATAAAAATCATGTGCAATCTGATGACTTCTGCTCTCTGCTTTTGGAACTGACAAACAAGCAAACAGCGACACCAAACAACAACAAAAAATGCATCTGGAGGCATCAAGAGGAAGGAGTGACTGAGGAAGAGAACTAACAAGGGAGATAAATGCTCTGGTGTTTCTAGGTAGCAGCTTATTATGGGATAGATGCAGTGCTCTGGTCTAACAAGGATGCGAATGGGACACACACATAGACATAAACTCACTCATGCTTTCTCTCTCCCTCACGCAAACTCATGCTTTCTCTCTCTCTCTCTCTCTCACACACACACACACAAACACACACACATGCACACACACACAAACACACAAAATCATACCAGTTCCACAGTCATTTATTTGTTTATCCCATACTGGTTCTCACAGTGTTAGATGATGTGGTGGCAATTGAGCACACACACACACACACACACACACACACACACACTCAAACACACATTCACGCACACACAACCACTCACCACCCACACACACCACACCTTTCAAACCATGTTAGAACAGAAGTATGTCAGTCCCATTGGATGTAGAGGGCCAAGAAGAGGATGTGAAGGTGTTTACTGTTTGTATTGAATCTCTCTTTGTCTCTCTCACTTTCTCTCTCTCTCTCATCTCTCTGTCCCTGTAGTTTTTGTAATGACTATCCGAGTGTTATTAATGAGAAACGAACAAGCAGCAGGGTGCTGAGCTGTGTGCAATGCAGCCCGACGCTCACTCAGGGAGCCAACTCTGGGAAGTCAAACCGGGTCTGCCTTCAAGTTCTGCACAGATGCTGAAAAAGGCCCTCAGATTAAGGCCCTCATCTGGTTCTAATAGAGCCCTCAGATAGGCCCTCATCTGGCTCTAATAGAGCCCTCAGATTGAGGTTCTCATCTGGTTTTAATAGAGCCCTCAGATTGAGGTTCTCATCTAGTTCTAATACAGCCCTCAGATTATTGTTCTAATATGGTCCTCAGATTGAGGTTCTCACCTGGTTGTAATATGGCTCTCAGATTAATGTTCTAATATGGCCCTCAGGTTGAGGTTCTCATCTGGTTCTAAAATGACAGAATCTAGGTTGATCTGGCTGTAATCCGGCTCTGATCAGGCCCATTTTGGCTCTGATGTAGTTTGCCCTCCCAGAGTCGGAAATTCCTGTGGGTAGACTGGGTGTCCATGTGAGGAATTGTAAGAAACATTTTATTTTTTAAATCTGCTTTTTTTGTTGTTGTTTTCTTAATCTTGCGAACAGTCCATTAGCTCCAGGACTTTAAACTAAATGGAATGAGGGTTTGACCCCAGTCTTTGTATGTTTAGAGGAAAGAAACAAAACAAACAAACAAACAAACAATGATTTGTTCATATTGGCTCCCTTTTTCCCCCTACACACACACTTGTTTTGAGTCTCTGTGTGTCATCAGCATTGCAGTTGTCCTGTTTCAAAAGGCATGTAGAATTTGTACTAGCTGAATTTTGTATGTGTGAGTGTGAGTGAGTGTGTGTTTGTGTGTGTGTATGTGATGGCTTAAGGAACCTATGCAGCACTAGGGGCAAGGGTGGGGTTGGTGGGGGCTGGGGTGGGGGGACAAATGTTGTTAGGGGTATTCGGGAGAGGGGTGGGGTGGGGTGGGGTGAGGGAGGGGTGGTCAGCAGGGGTGCCGCTAGAAATGTTGGGCCCTAAGACAGAAAATCATTTTGGGGCCCCCAAACATTGATTATAATATTGAAATGTTCTCTGGGTCCTCCTGTCAGTGCCAGGGCCTTAGAATCATTCTACGCAGCTGTGGTGGCACCCCTGGTGGTCAGATATGGAGAAGCCCAATGTCAGAAAGCAAAAGTCCTTTTATTTGTTTCTACCAGTGCATTTCAGATCATGGTGTGTTGAAATGATGTTTCCTACACTAAGTACAACCACAATCTGATGAAGTAAAAATAATGGACACTAGACAAAGATGTAGATTACTATTCAAACCAAGCTACTCATAATGGTTACACAAAACTGCTGAAATGTGCACGTGCTTGTTAACCACCCATAACATGGTGGAACACAATAGCCTATCGCTAGTATGTGGACACTAGTATGTCGCTAGCAATTCTAAAGGACTTTTACTTTCTGAGGCTGGGGTTTTCCCCACATTTTTGTAGGATTGGAAGGCTTACCAGGCTTGGCCTGGGTTGATATGTGACCCTTACCAGTTAGCATAGGATGATTCTAGGCCGGATCCAAGCTGGACGAGGCCCGGAGGTGCTCTGCTCCCTTGTCTGGGGGGTTAGCCATTAGCGGCTAAACTGAGCTGTGACTGAGGTTTAAACATAGTGGCTTAACTGCTTGATTGAGCTGAACTGATGAGTTGAGTGAGTTCAAAGTCCCCCATTAATAAATGTTACCGTGATGAAAAAGAGTGAGTGCTTGTCCTTCTATGTATCTTTCACACACCTGGGCATATTTGTTTGCTGTCTTCTGATCCTTATGATAATAATACTGACTCTTTTTCCCTGCCTTATGCACATCTCAAAAGCACTGATTAAGTCTAAAGTTAAAGATTAAGATTAAGTTAAATCTAAATTTTAAAGTTTTGGGGCCAGATTTTGTCAAGACTGTTTTATAAGGTTGATACTGTGATTATCATAACACAATCAGCAAATAGCAAGAGTATCATATGGGTCAGTTAATTAAGCATTAAAGTAACAATGCAACAATCATTAACAATACCATTTAAATGTCCCTCATCAAAGTACCACTTCTTACTAGAGGTCATTCGATGGGCAAGATCCTGACTATTTAAGCTGGGCTCAACAACGAGGCTAACACTATCAGACACCTGATAGTTGGCCCAGTGTGCGCACATCGGACTGTTAATTTAAAACAAGTTGAATTGCCAACAGCAGGGGCAAGTCAGCATTGTGGTCAGTTCTTTGATTGAATTATGAAGAATAATGAACATACCCCCACGGCACCTTTAATGGAAGTATGGTACACGGTAAGGAATATGTGTGATTTTAGATTTTTTTTTACTGTTCATCAGTGGCAATTAAATGAGTCAGATGCAGCTGGTGCTGTTCGTTACACCTTCCTCCTCCTCCCTCCTATCCTAGTTGCATCAGGAAGTAGGAGGCGTCCACGACCAGCATTGCTCTCTTTGAACACGCTCTTTACTTTGCACTCGACGTTGGGCTGATTGGACTCGGCTGGCTGGTTAGGACTTTTTTCACTGGGCAAAAGCCCATGCTGCAAGTGATGTCACAGACGTTTATCCGACAAAAAAGACCTTATTATCCCCCAGAATGCATTGCTTTCTTCAGTCTTACAGCCCACTAGCCAGCCAAGTCGAACAAGGCCATTCACACCTTCCTGCTCTTAAGAGGGTAAATGAGTTGCAGTCTATGCAGACATGGATGTTCAGTGATTTTAAAGTCAATTTGGCAAAACATGCAGTTTTGGTCAATGCAAGCTGAACAGCCTTCTTTTAAAAGCACCCAAGCCAAGTTCGGAAGTAAAATTCACTCCTAGATTTTCTCATGTTTTCGACCTTCGACCTGTGGTGTCGTGTGTTCCCCACATACAGAGGTTAGACAAGTATCACCCCCCCCTCCCCCGCCTCTGTTGGGTATTTAATGCATTCAGTCAACAAACACACAAGTCAAGGAAATATCAATTCCTTCTGCTTTAATGCAAGCATTGACAAACATAAAAAAAAGAAACCCATAGGCTAGGCAGTGCAGACATATATGTTTATATATAATTTAAAATTATATTTATTTACAGTTTACAAAATAATAACAACAAAACAAAAATAAAACAAAACAAACAAACAAACAAAACAAATCAGTCAAACGCTTGGTGCTAGATGCATGAGGCTTTGGGATTTCTGTCGCTGGGGACAAGGCGTGGGAATTGGGGCGCTTACGGTACCACTTTGGGTCATACGAACCCAACCCACCACCTGCTGTGTAGGTCTGAGAACACACACACACACACACACAACCTCAAACAAACAGCAGCGGAGTCTCACACACAGGGGTGTGTTGCAGTGACAGCTACGTGGGTAAGGTTCATAGTACAGATGGGAAAGTAGTAAGATCTCATTACAAAGAGGAACCTGTACCCACAGGACTCTGCGAACCTGCGAGCAGAGCAGCCTGTTGGATACGTTTAGTTAAGAGAAATGACTTTAGACTCTTCTATTATCAGGTTTCCCACCTCTACCTCTGGGTTAACTTGCCTAAGTTAGCCAATTAACCACCTTCTAAGAATAGCCCACCCCCCACCCACCCAGGACATACAATCACCCAGATGAGGCCACTCTGGGGGGTTTCTGTCCAATCAGAACCCATGTCTCCTGATGTTGTCACAATGCAATACAGTCATAATAATCTCACCACTCTAGCATACACTCCCGATGTGTATAGTACTTGAAACTAACAAACAAATAAAAAACAACTGGCCAAAAATGTCAGCCCAGATATAATGATTCCTCCCTTTGTAACTCTGTACCCTTCATTAACTGGGCAGCTTTTTTCACAAAACAAAACAAAACTGCACCCTCTGAACTGGGTGATTCGGGACGGAACATCACCTAACCACAAACAGCCCATCGAGACCCTCTCTCTTCTCTCACTACCTTGACTTGTGGCTCCTTGACCTTGTGGCTCTAACGACAATCTCACACTGCTCCTCCATAGTGTACACTCTAATGCCCGTGCTTGACCTCATGGTTTAGTCTGAAGACTGGCTAGTCACCATTCCTGGTGAGGTATTCAAGTGATAGATAGTAACGCAGACCCTCGCCCTGTTGAACAAGCCTGCTGAGTGCTGTCAGTAGGAAGTAGAACGAGAGAATTTGGAACAACGCAGACCAATTAGTGAACCCGTCACAAACTGAATGGTACCGTAGCCAATGAGAGCCCATGATACCATTCAGTTAGCGTAAGCTACGTGTTCGCTGTTCTAACTATGCTGTACAACATTCTCCTTTCTACTGAAAGGACTCGCAAGCTCGTATAGCAGGGCTATGATTCGCTATGAGTCTGAACCACCACTTTAAGGAGAGTCACAACCCAGCCATCACTACAGTATGAATTCTAAGGTGACCAAAGCCAAAAGAAGAGGCTGAAAAATTTAAATTGGACCTTTTCCTAAAACCTGGTAGTCAGCCAAAGTCATCGTCCCTGCCCGTGACACTTGCAGGTCTGACCCTGTGCAAGCGGAGTGCCTTCTGCTTTACTCCACAGCGCCTCCTCTGGTGAGTAGAGGGCCCCTTTGCATCCTGCCAACTAGAACCACTAGGCTACTGCTGCCATTGGGCCAGGGTCAGATCAAAGCCCGATTTGGGCCAGATCAGAACCAGACATCTGTCAGATCACTGTGCTGTTGCCTAGGTGAGGTAACATGAGGTATTCTGAGAGGTAAAAGTGTAGTGTTTAATAACCAGGACATACAATGCCCCAAACAGCAGATGGCGCTTCTCGCTTGCCAGAGGACAGGCTCACTGCGTCTCCCTGCCAATGGGTTAGAGTGCATGTGTGGGTGTCAATTCCAAGAAAATAAAACAACAACACAAAACAAAACAAACAAATTGTACTGCCTTTCCTGTCAAACCAAACACAAACGCAAACAGACACACACGCTCTCGCTTAGGCGCTGTTCGTCACCAACCAACCCTAAAAGACAAATCTAACCATGTATGCATGTATGTCATCAAACCATTGTTTCCCCTCTCCTCTCCATAAAGCCCCCCCCGCCAGTTTACAGAGCAAAGCTGAGGATTCTGGGAAATGCAACAGATTCTATTGGGATTAGAGTTGCTGGAGTCAGGGGTCAAAGTTCAACTATTGATTTTAGCTTCTTTAGGGTAGGATAACATGTCAAAAGCATTCTTCATTCTTTAATCCTATACTTGTATACTTAAATAATTTCTTAAAAATTATATGAAAATCTACACACCCTCTTTTAGTTATGCAGACGGCCACACACGCATATTTTTTTTTTTAATTAGTGATGAAGCCTTGTTGATATTTGCAGTAAATTGTTCCTGCCTTTTCCCTAAAATGTACATGCGCTCACGTCACACACACACACACACACGAGTGTGTTCAGAAAAATGAATTTCAATTAAAGGTATTGAAAAGATCTATAGTGTGCAGAACAGTGTGTGTGTGTGTGTGTGTGTGTCTGTATATGTGTGTGTTTGTTTTACTTCACATGAGAGAGTTTGTCTAGATGTGTGTAAGAGTGTGCCTACACATTGTGTGTGTGTGTGTGTGTGTGTATGTGTGTGTACAGGTCATCTCGGTTGGGCTGTTTGTTAGAGGATGAACAGACCATGTGCGAGCGCGTGCACGCACGCACGCGCACACACACACACACACACACCACACACACACACACACACCCACACTCACACCCACACGCTTGTTCACTCTCTCTCTTGCTCACTCACACTCACACTCCAATGAATGGGTTTGCGTTTGTGTCTCAGTCGTCTTCAAAATTCTGGTTGAGCAGGAAGTTGGCGGCCAAGTTCTCGTTCTTCTCACAGGCAAAGTAGGCCTGCACCACCAAAGCCTCAGGAAAGCCCAACGCTTTTAACTATGTAGAGAAAGAGAGAGTGAGTGAGGGTACTATGTTTTTTTCATCATGCCTCTTTAAGGATGCCATTTTACACATTTCTGTTGTGATTTTGACCCCTGATCTATGGTGTTTTTTTTTTCCTTTGTCACGTGGCTCAATTTCTTGTGTGTGTATGTGTACGTGCTATTACCACAACGTGTGTGTGTATACATGTGTGTGCGTGTGTTTGTAGGCATCTGATCTGTGTCTACCTATTCCATCCTCTTACCCTCTCGATAGCCTCCTTCTCCTGGGCCGTGACTTGGATGTAGTTTCCGGAAGCAAGGTCATCCACCATGGCCCCAAGGTCACCGGGCTCTGACGGGTCGGCTGTGTCTGGACCCTCCCCCAAATCTCCCAGCTCCCCTTGAGGCTCGTTCAGCATCTGGATAAACTGCTCCTGGTGCTGACTGATTTGCTGTAGGCAAGAGAAGAGGGGGTTAGTGTGTGTGTGTGTGTGTGTGTTAGCTGGATAAACTGCTCCTGGTGCTGACTGATTTAGGGGAGAGAACAGAAGATTAGTCTGTGTGTGTGTGTGTGTGTGTGTGTGTGTGTGTGTGTGTGTGTGTGTGTGTGTGTGTGTGCGCATGTGTGTGTCTGTGTTTGTTACCTGCAGTAGCTGTGGGTTGTCCTGACCCAGCTGCTGTAAGAGGGCGGGCAGCAGAGATGGGTTCTGCTGGATCACCTGCCGCATGCTCTGGAACTGGGCCTGAGAACGCAAGAACTCTAGAGGGTTCTCACCTGAAGAGAGAGGGAAGGAGAGAGAGGGAGAGAGAGAGAGGTTCATCATCACACATTATACTGAAGCCATCATGGCCTCACTGACAACAGTGAATCATACATGTTAGACCTACATGTATGTATGACATTCAGAAGGAATAAAAGAGAACAACTGCTCATCCACCCCTTCCTGTCTTTACCCAGCAATTCCCTGACTCTCCAAATGTTCATGAGTGGTGTGTGTGTGTGTGTGTGTCTGTGTGCACCTACCCTCTGAAGACTGTGTGTCTGAAGAAAGGTTTGCTGCTGGTGGACTGGTCTCTTGCACTGGGACTGTAGTGGGTATTCCCTGCACATAGACACAACACACCATGACTTAAAACACTATTCACACGCATGCACGCACACACACACACACACCAAATACAACAAGTTCTATTACTAATGATAACTATTACTACTACTACTATTACTGCTACTACTACTAATAATAATAATAATTGATTTTATTTATGAGTGCCTTTCAAAACTCTTCAGGTCACGTCAAACTCAGTTACCACTCTACACTTTTAGTACATTGAATAAGTGTGAATTCAGATTTCAGAAACTTCACTGGCACCACTGTTCTCAAGTGTCAAGTCTCTTCATTATATCACCCACAAACCTTTTTGTCCCGCTCATGTGTATGTGCATGTCTTGCTCACATATGTGTGTCTGTGTATGTGTGTGTTCACCCACGAGTCCCTTTTGTTATGTTCCCTCTTTTTAATTGTTTTTCTTAAGGCGTGTGAAGCAGAATGCCTGTGTGAAAAAGATGCTCACGTTTGTGTGTGTGTGTGAGAGAGAGTCCACTCATGGTGAAAAGTGTGTGTGTGTGTTCACGGTTAAGAGTGTATGGGTGTGTTCTCACGGAGAAGGTTGTGTGTTCAGAGTGCGAGTGTGTGTTCTCACGGTGAGTAGGTACTCGACGGCGCGGTCTGGGTTGTTGAAGCTGGCTCTCAGTGCTGCCTCCACTTGGTCTCTCTCATAGCCCATAGACATGATCTCCGTCACCATCGCCTCATATGCCGGGCCCATTACTGAAACACACACACAGACACACACACAATTAAATGCATGCAAGCAAACATACACCTGAATGCGCATCGGCATCCATGCATTCTCTCTTTCACTCACTCACACACACACACACACACACACACACACACACAATGCAGTCTTAAACATCCATAACCCCCCACCCCACCAGACAGACAGTCTTAATAGGCTACTCACCCAGTGCTGATGATGCCATATCACCAAAGCCTTCTGTTGGTGGAGCTGAACCACTGCAAGAGAGAGAAAGAGAGAAAGAGAGAGAGAGAGAGAGATGTATTAAACACATTATATTATTTCATTACTTTGTATTGTACTCTGATTTTCTGATCCAAATATAACCATGTTTGTTTATGTAGTAATTCCGCATGGCAAAACAAATTACTGGTTGAGGGGAAAAAATAATGAACAAATAAAAAAAGATCAATGATGACTGTTGGGCCTACAGTTCTAGCTAAATAATCCTTGCCAGATAAAGTGATCTGTCTGTCTGTCTGTCTGAGACACCAAATCACAGGTGTCAAACATAAGGCCAATATGCTTCAGATTCAAAACATCCTGCATCCAACAACAAACATACATACTACAGTATGTCTGATGAAATGTTTAATACGTGCCAACATTATCTGAATGGGGCATAGTAAAATGATACTGAAAATTAGCTCCTGTGGGTTTGGGAATGGTTTCGAAAAGGTGACCACCTATTACCGTTCCACTTACTCTTGTGAGGCTGGTGGGGTGGTCAGCTGCTGCTGCTGAGTGGGGGGGGACTCCTCTTTGGGAGGGATGGGGATGGCGGCATGGGCTGGGCTCGCTGCTGGACTGGCCGCGGCTGCCGGAGCTGCTGCTGACGCCCCTGCTGATGCCTCACTCCTCGGGGGCTCAGGGGGAGCGGAGGGGGCAGGTGGAGGCTTGGCCTGGGGGAAATGTGGGCAGAGAGAGAGAGAGAGGGGTGAAGACAGAAAGAAAGAAAGAAGAAAGAGTGTGTGTGAGTGAGAAAGAGACAGAAAGACAAAGGTCAATGTGTTCATATTCTCCAACAGTATATTCTGATACATTACCACATCTATTTCTATCCTGAGAAATACAAGCCCTAACTGTCAAGAGATACATGTCTCAACTGTCATAAAAGTAAAATACATCTAAATTTGAACTTTGTTGGTGTAATTTTACTTGTTGGCTCTTGGAGTCTGCAATATCTGAAATAAGATATAACAGAAACCAACCCTAAGACAAGGTGTAAATGTAAATTTCAAGTAAAGACATGGATAAAGAACGTGATTGCATTAAATCATTTGCTAATTCCCTGCTCTCTCTGTAGAGTCCTATACACTTTCCACTGAGTAGTCTCTAGTTTTCCTGGGGTCAATTAAAAAACACACACACAAAACAAACAAACAACAACAATAAAACATGATGCTGATGCCACGAACCTTAGACACCATCACGACCACAAAGTTCTTTTCGTCAATCTTGTATTCTTTGATGGGGGTGTCATCTTGCAAGATCTTGCCTGCATAAATGAGCTTCTGTCCCATGACAGGAAAGTGATCTCTGCCTTTTTCTGCCTCAATTCGCTCTTTGAGGACCTTTACCTGCAGACACATCGCGCAGTCACAAGACGTCATGATTACATGATGAGATGTATGAGGAATGAAATTCAGCATGGTGATGGATAAACAGTGTAATGTTAGGGCTCTTGGGGTAGAGGCCTACATCGTTATTGCTCATTGCTTTCCTGTCCACTGGTCAAAGATGAATGTCTGCACGTTTTCCATACACATTCGTGCACACAGACCGCTACTAAATGCAGGCCTTGCAAGGGCGTGAAAAATAGCGATTTTAGCGAGTTAACCTGTGCCTTTAAGTTTTAGAGTAACGTCACTTTAGTGCTTGTGTGTAATGTGTTATTCACGTGGCCTAGTTAATGGCACCAAGTAAACGATAAAACAAAAATACATTAAGCAACAAAGGCACTTAATTGTGTGAAAGTACACTACTGTCTGTTATAACTGACGAGTACAACATGCACGCAATATGGCTGTTTTGATTGGTTTTGTGCCCATAGAAGTGTTCCTCTGCTGGTGCTGATGCTAGTTAGCGTGCTAGTGTTAGCTACATAGCATGTTTGGAAGGAAACATTAACGTTCATTGATAAACGCGCAATAATTTCCTAATTACTCATTTTCAATACGAACATATATATAAAAAACACAATTCACAACACCAAAACCCAATTCATAACGCAAAACTGTCAAATCCACTGTCAATACTTAAATGTTGCAAACACAAATTTTAAACGGTTCAACTGCTTCCACTAGCTAGCATGATGACAGCTGTTTCTGTGATTCCAGCTACCTAACGTTAGCTGACGTTATTAGCTTGCTAGGTAGCTGCCATTTGACACAACAGTCGCTAGCAGTGCTTGTAAGCATGCTGACACATTCCTGCAAACTGACGGAATAAATAACGTTAGCTACATGTCACCGCATAAGCCAAATCAGCGACCTAAATTTGAAGACAGGTTAGGTTAGTCAACATGCCAAAACAGTTATAAAGACGTCGATAACGTTAACATTAGTCGCTTACCGTTAGGTCTTCATTAATATCAATCTGGAAAGTTTGTTGCTGCAGCGTCTTTAGCGTGATCTGCATCTTTCTCGTCTGTGTCAACACTTCAGCGATGTCAATGTTGGCACTCCTCTCCAAACTATCTGCTATCCTCGTCCCGTCAAATTATCTCTTAAGATTCCAAATAACTACAGTCGATGGTGTAACGACAAGATTATACACGCTTAACAACCAAGTTTTTTTGGCTCGTGGGAAACATACGCTGGACAGTCTTCCTCTTCTTCTCTTTGAATAATAACTCGTCGAGCTCATCGCTGCCCCCTATTACCAGTGCCTTAAACGGTCCACTTTGATTCTGCCTACAAGCTGCACAGTTAATACAACAGCGGACTTTTTTGTATTATGAATTTCATTCATAACACACATTTATGATATCAAATAGATCAGAATACGATGACAAAATTACTCAATATATGAAAAAGTTATCCAAAGTTATTGCAAACCATAAATTCACTTTAACTACGTATCCCAAAATGCACTAGGAGTCCACTTCCGCTCCAAGAGTTTGTAAACACAGCGAAAGGAGAGATGGAGTCGTCAAGAGGTCTTACCTAAAAATATAAGACAGCTGTTTGCCACGCTCCATCCACAATACACATGTCAGATACATCTTGTACTGCGTTGTCTACAGTGGGAACACGTTGATATTGCAAGGAAGACTAGTATCTTTGATAAATCAAGATTAGCTCGCATGCTAATGCAATCGGTGTCGTAACGCAAAGTTTGCATGAAAACAGAGGGGGTTAGCTTGTTTTTCCCAATCATATCCAGCTAGTAATATATTTAGATATAAAATTGGCAACGGCCTTCGTGGATATCGTTTCACTCCCCTCCTGGGTCTGGTCTGGGTCTTATTTCGCAAGGTTTGGTGGAGCCGTCCTTCGTTGCGTCTGGTCCATTTTCAATGGGGAATTGTCTGTCGTCGCAGAGCACCGATGACTTGTCTCTTCTGAACGACTCCGAGGGAGCCAGCCTACCGGGAGAACCTCCACCACCCTACCAGGTGCTGACAAGAACTAGGGCTCAAATAGGCCTGCATCCAAGGGTCAGATAGGATACTGTCGAGTCATAAGACAAAACAGTCCGAAATGGCATGTCTGAAGCAATTTAAACTAAAGAAAATATGGGGGTGTAACATGTTTAGCCAACAATTCATGAACATATGGCTTTCTTAAAGTTTCCGTGGGCCTGGGCTTGGGTTACTTGGGCTAAGAAACTTATAAGGCAACAAAGTTGTCGTTCTTCTGCATGTTCTGCAGGTGAATGCAGTGGAAACTTGCATTCATTCAGCACAGTGAAATGGAGTCGTTTTCACAGAAGGTAGTCTAGGTTAACTGAAATTTGAATTACCTTGTAAAAAATATACATTATTCAACACTAAATCAAGCATTTTAGATTATTTCATATCCAAATCAAAGCCAAATTTGCTGGATAGGGGTTCAGATTTGATAGAGGTATAGAAAAGAGGCTCAAGAGTCCACACTAAATGTAATAAATAAATACATAAATAGAAATAAAGATGGAAAAAAAGATGGAAAGTTTGTCACCACAGCGGAATTTGTCTGAAGCTCAGCACCATATGCTGATCAAGGGACACATGTTGGTGAAGGCCTCTGCTGCCCCAGGCAGGCCTCATTTGGAGAAACAAATTTGGCGAATTTGAGTCCCATTGGCCATCTTTCCTTGAACTGAACTAAAAGACAACTTACATGACAATTTTGGGCTGACCCAATTTGCTCAAGAGCTTTTCATATAGACTAATTAGGCTCAAATAATGTACAGCAAATGACCTTAAAGAGTTTGCCTATTTACACTTTCCTCTTTATTGAGTGGTCATGGCATGTCACTAAACCAGCTATATGTAGATGCTATGTTTCAGAGACAGTAAACGTTATGCCTTGTAGTCTAAATCCTCCACATTTTCTCACATTTTTTTCAGTGTTAGAAAGTGGTGTAAACAATCTTGTCTGTGCTGAGGACCAATAGGAGCAGTCTGCGCCTGATGGTTATCGAACAGAGAAGTGCACTACACCAAACCTATGTTTGAGAGATGCTAAACCTCTTAGTTTTCCAGTGTTGAAGGTGGTGTAAACAATCTTGTCTGGTCACAAAGTGGTGTAAACAATTTTGTCTGCGAGGAGGAACCATAGGAGCAGTCGGTGCCTGATGGAGAGAGACGTGTACTAAAAATAGACCAGCTGATCATATGCCTCCATCAGATATTTCCCACGGTGCTCCTGGGGTGTTGTTAGTGAACTTCATACCTACAAAAAGGGTGGTGACTGCTTTTTTTGTTGTGCTGTGTACATAGATGTTTACTTTTAAAGATAGGCAAATCCTGCCAAGCGCAATGACAGACTGGGTATTGACTCCCAAATGAATAAGTTGTCTATAAAGAACTGTAAATATTGGAAGGATGTGGTCAAATGAAGATATGCTTGTATTAAGAATGTAGGTGATTGCAAGTGAAATATCTCTCCACAGACTGTATGTATATATAAGATATCTAAAAAGTACCTGTTTCAGAATTTGTGTTAATAATGTACTAGTAATTTAAAGTATTTTAACATCTAGAGACACAGACTAACTGACTGATTGACAGATTGACTTTATTCATCCCAAAGGAAGCTAAGTACTTTGAAAATGTGTGTGTTCTGTGTTCATCATACTTTGTGTGTCTGCATCAGGAGCGAGCTGCCCAGCATGTGCCTGTGTTCCACCCGACACCCAGCCAGCCTCGTCTGGCATCCCAGCTAAGTGAGGAGGAGCAGGTGAGGCTGGCACAGCGTATTGGGCTCATCCAACACCTCCCCCGCGGCATCTACCAGCCATCAGAGATGCACCCCGACAAGAGGAGCAAAGAGTATGTATACCACTGTGTTTGTGTGTGTGCATGCGCCTGCTTTACATCTCATCTCTGTCTTTCTCTCTCTCTTTGTATGTGTACATATACTTGTGCCCTGGTAGTGCGATTTGGATGGTGTATGTGTGTGTGTGTGTGTGTGACCACTGTTCTGTCTTCACTCTGTAGATTTGTGATCTGCTTTTTGTGTGTGTGTGTCTGTCTGACTGCTGTTCTACTTACATTCTGTAGGTGTGTGATCTGCATGATGGACTTTGAGCTGGGGGAGGCTGTGCGTTTCCTGCCGTGTCTGCACACGTATCATATGGATTGCATCGACGCCTGGCTCATGCGCTCCTTCACCTGCCCCTCCTGCCTTGAGCCTGTGGATGCCGCCCTGCTCAGCACCTACCAGACCAACTGACCTTTCAATCACAACCTTTGACTTTTCCCGTTGCCTGGAGCCTGTGGATGCCACCCTGCTCAGCACCCACCACACTAATTGACCTTTCAACCCTGACGTTTGACCCTTTACATCTCATTCACTTCCCTCTCCATCAACCCCCACAGTCCTTGACCTGTCTTTTAGCCAGTGACTTCTCCACTAACTGTTTTGATTCAGACAAATTGACCTTTAACCTTCAACTTGTTACCTGCCTCATCTTGCCTCTGTTTGGCCATTTATAACCTTCTGATCCAGTAACCTGGATAACCATCACCACTGTTCTACTCACCCCCTAAACCAATCACTCCGCAGTTGTCATCATCGCTCATTTCAATCCAAAGCTGCTGCTGCTGGACGGACTCAGAGGAATGAAACCAAAACTGAGCCACATTGGAGCCAGATGTGAGCCGGATCGACTCTGAAGTCACAATCAGCTGGATCAGCTCTGGTTGTTTGTATGAGGATATGTAGTTCTTTTTTTGGCTTTTGTTGTGAGCTTTTGTTAGGTCTGGCTAACAGGAAGTAAGGACATTGGGATGGGTGATACTTGCTTTTCGATTAGCAATAGAACACTGACTAGGCACTAGGCTATGAGGTTTGGGCAACAGAAGAAAAGATTTTTGGGATTATCCTGTACTTCCTGTCTAGACAGCTGACAGCTCTAGCTGTTATGTGATTATCCTAGTGTTTGGTTGATATGGATGTGAGGGCATTGGAGCATGTTGTGTTGACTGAGAAGTGGAGGGGTGAGGTTAGGGTGGTTGTACTTCCTGTCCTGATTGAAGGAAAATTGATTATGCTGTATTTTGATATATTTCCTGTCTGGCTATGTGGAAGCTTGGAGGCATGTGTTGGCTAGGAGGCGTGTGTTGGAGAATGTCGTGGAAGGAGTATTTCTACTGAATTATGTAGTCCCATTACGTTTCTGTGTCGTTTCATGTGGGGCTCAACTCTCGAAGACAAAAAGCACTTCAGGCTACCCCAGCAGGCTTGCATTGACTTTGATGCAAGGTCATAAGTGAACACTTTAAATGGTTGGTTCCAGCATTCAGCTAGGCCCCATCCAGAGTCATCCCCAAGACCAAAATGTGCAATAGTGGTAGCATGATTAGGAGTTTAGCCTGTGAGGCTTGCTGCACCCTGATTTGTTGATTTCACTTCATGGGTACCCATGGTTAAGTCAGCCGAATGGTTGCTCCCAAATGTTAAGCACAGTGGGTACTGATTGGCCCACACACCTCTTTGTTTCCAAATGGCCGTGAATGTCATCAGATGATTATTTTTAAAAATAAATAAAGCACAGGACTCTTTAAACTCAAATTCAATGTCTTTATAAAAGGAAACAGAATTCATCATGAAAAGAGGGAAAGTGATATTGAAAAAAATAAAAATCTGTAGAGATCTTTGTAGAAATGTGTGATGTGCCACCATTTTAGTGAAGATCATTTGCCTTTCTTTAGTTGTTTCTTTAACGCTTATTTGTTTTCTCTCTGGGTGGATTTGTGTAGAAATGTGTTGTTATTCATGGTATAGAGGCATGTTCCTTTCTGTACAGATTGGTGTGTGTGTGTGTGTGTGTGTGTTTGACAATGAGAGAGATCAAGGCCTCAGCTGTCCAAGTGTGAGCTGTTTACTGCTGTTTAGAAAATTCCAAAATTTTTGTTTAGCACTTTTTGTTTACATGTTTTTGTTTCAGATATTGTGCATTTGTTTGGTTGTTTGTTTGTTTTGTTTGTATGTGTCTTCTTCCCTTTTCTTGTGCATTGTTGCCTTTTATTTCCTTTGGATGGGCCCTGTTTTGGAAATGCCCATGGGGTGTAGGAGTAGTCATGGCTGACTGATTTGTGCCTGAATTCCTTTTCTTTCTCCTCCTTATTCCGAGAAAAATAATTGAACTGATGCAATCACATATATAATGCACCTTTTTTTCAGTGTAAGAGGGTAAAGGGGATTAACCTAGTGTAATCAGTGGCTTTATGTTTTTTTTCGCTCTTGTTCTTTCTTTTTATGTCTTTCTCTTGTTCCTTCCTCCTCTCTCCTTTTATCTCTCTCTCATCCTTTCTCTCTCTCTCTCAACTTTTATCTCTTTCCCTCTCTCTCTGTCTCTCTCTCACTCAGAAAAGAAAATTATGTAGTCTGAACACTCTATTCTACATTCAAACACTTTGCTGTTTGATGAACTGCTTCTGAATATGACAGCAGCCATGTGTGTTCTCTTTTGAGAAGTCTTCACATTACCCATTTGTATCTATGGTGTGTGTGTACGTGTGTACATAGCAGATTGACTGGTCTGCGATATATCAAAGAATACTTTCATGTCATTTTCATTTCCAATTGATGTTATGGTGGTGGGAGTTCATATGTGTATGTGAAGAGGGCTAGTAACAGTTCAGGTTTCCTTCTTTATGTTATCTTATGGTGTCTTTTTTCCCATGGCCTTCAGACTGCCAAGCCTGGTACCAGTCTTGATTTGGCTTTGGTCTTGCAGTTAGACTGGTTGAACTGTGACTATTTCTGTTTACTGACTGAATGGTGCCAATAGAATGCCAAATGGAATTGTGGAAAATGTATTCTTCTGTGTGATAAGCAATGCACCTGTGAGGTGTTGTGTCCTTTTAGAACTAAGAAAAGGAGCTGTATGATAATGTGTATTAGAAAGTGTTAATAAAAAAAAGTCTCTCAAGTTTGATGCATGAAGATATAAGCATTTATTTTGAATTTTGGGAAATGTAAGCTATTCCTTAACATGATGGCAACGCTGTTTTATAAGAGCTGTAGGTCATAATAATTTTTTCTCTCACTCTCCCTCCCATTATTTTGTCAGTTATGTGAATGGATAAAAACTTTGATCCAGAAGACTTTTCTTTCTTTTTTTCTGACAATTATCAAACTATATTTATAGATATCTACATTATAGATATATTGAGTGGGTTTAATTAATGACACCAGGAGTCACTGATCATTAATGTCTGCCAAGTTAGTCAACTGATCAGTGTGTGACTTGATCATCCTAAGATCATCACTGGTAGGCCTACCATACAAACACAGCCTCTAATCACCCATGTGTGATATCTGTCTTCGTGCTATATTTAATTGGCAGTATTGCTAGTTTACATCTACATACATCTGTGGAGCATTGCTAATGAGCATGACCTGTTTGCTGTTATAGTATAGGAAGCGTATATAGCAGCTTAAGCCACTGCTGCTAAAGACAATCAGACTTATGTTTTATTTTTATGGTCTTATTAATAATTTCTCTGAGTTCCACCTCTCACAAGAAAGCTTCTGATAATTCAGTCAAGTCCAGAAACAAACAAATAAATGAATAAAAAGGAAAATGCAAGTCTGTAAAAAAAAAAAAAAAAAAAAAAATGGCAATGATCCGAAATCACCTCACCGAAACAGTCTTATGGCAGTGTTTGATTGACGAGAGTTTTGTGAACGTGTGCGCTAAATGTTGAATAAAGCATCTATAATAGATTATAAACTGGACTGAAGATCCAGTTCATCAGTTGAGGGGACGGGGTAAGCTGATCTTGTCATATGACACTGCTGCTTCAATTATTTTACAAAAGAAGAAAAAAAAAGTTTTTGAAGTTTTGTTGATTTCCCTGTTTTCATATATGAGTGGATGCATTTTTTGTGTAAGTATGTCTGTATGTATGTCTGTCCGTCTGTATGTATGTATGTATGCATCAAGAACATACACAGCTTGTAGGACACTAAACTACAATAAAAGTGGATACCAAACCATGCACAAGGTGTCTGTCTGCTTTTACTTTCACAGTGCTCTGTTTTACCCCAAATTACTGTTATTGCACAAATGGTTAGAAAGCAATTATTATTATTATTATTATTATTATTATTATTATTATTATTATTATTATTATCTATTGGGCCATCTTGGTGTCTAATCTGATTATGTGTAGCAATGTAAATTATGTGGAGATAAATTACAAATTGCATGGTCAAGATTGACCATGAGACAGTTTGAGACTAAACACCTACTACAAAAAACTACAAAAAAACTACAAAAAAAAAAAAAAAAATCTTAACCTAGCAGTGAAGTGTTGTCATTAGTAATGTGAAATAAGACACTTTTAAAGGAGTGAAACTTCATAAATGAGGTATTAACAATGTACTTTTCTGGAATATTCCATCTGCTTACATTTTGGTATAATCCAGAGGCCTTAATGTCACTGCACACTGTTGAAATGCCATTGTGGTTCAATATTACAATTTAAATGAATGGCGTTAGAGTTCTTCTTTGAACCAAAATGGCGTCTGGACATATGTGTTAACAATTGACACTGGAGTTACAACGTTTGGTACATTCCAGATGACTAGTGTACAAGATGGCAGCTCTGATGGACGATGAATTTGAAGATGCGCCTGATGTTGAGCCACTGGAACCTACTTTAAAAAACATTATAGAGCAGAAATCCCTCAAGTGGATTTTTGTTGGTGGAAAGGGTGGCGTGGGCAAAACGACATGCAGGTGCGTTTTTAAGGAGACAAGCGTAGCCTGGTGGGCTGTCAAGCTAACAGGCCAATTAGCTTCATTCATGGTGCTATGTAGCTAGCTATAAACGCTTTAGCGTAATATCATTGCAGGATTACCGCTGCAAAAGTTTACAAACGTTTTGACAGTTGTCGAAGCTCTGAAAATAAATATCTGTTAGCCTTACGTGCTGTGAAAAATAGTACCTAATGCGACATCACCAAAATAAGGAAACCGCTGGATGAGATGACGGTTGAAATAATTAAGATGCCTGTCGCCAGCAAGTGCTACGTGAATGCTAACGTAGATGCTATGAGGAGTATGAAACAGCATTAGTAAGTTGTCTGTAATGGCAGAGTGTGACGTTTGCAACAGTTACGGTGGGCTTACCAATTCTCCAGATATGTAGTCGCACATTTTTTGTCGTTTTGGGGGAGGTTTGTTAAATGGAAATGTGGTAGACAAACGATACCAGTCAAAATCTCAGCCGGCTAGTTAGCAGGCTAGTAGCGACTATTACGTGTGAACAGGCCTCTTGTCTGACTCATCAAGTGGGTTCATGGTCATACGGGTTTCCTGCAAAAGCTATCTGTACACACTTGAGGACATTCCATCAAAGCTTTTTATGCATATTTCTTTATGCTTGACGATACAGAAACACACACACAAATCTCATTCATCATAGTTATTAGGCAATTTCATAGATTTAAAGGTGGTGCCTCTTGTTTTGTAAGTAAATCATTTAAACATCGTGAAAATAACGAAGCGAGGTTTTCTTTTTCCACCTCACGTTTTGCAGTTGTAGCTTGGCCGTCCAGTTGGCCGCGGTGAGGGAGAGCGTGCTCATAATTTCTACAGATCCTGCCCACAACATCTCTGATGCGTTCGACCAGAAGTTCTCCAAGGTGCCCACCAAGGTCAAAGGTTATGACAACCTCTTCGCCATGGTAAGTTCACTACTGTTACAGCCTCTCTGGTGTGTTGTGTAAATATGAATGAAAGTTATTGTTGTGTGATAACAGTTTAGATTTCCTATGACTGTAAATAAGTGTTACTCACACTGATACTGAATCATCACCTCCTCCTCCTTCTCGTCGTCTCCTTCCTCCAGAGCTGTGCAGTGGAATTGATTAGTACAGTTGTGAGAAGTTGGGCTTGCCATGCCATGACTGCGCTTTTTGTGAGGGAGGCGCTGCGGTGATCATGTTGGATGTTTTCATTCACTCACGTTTTAATGCAGGATGTTCCCCACAGTGTATTTGTTTTTCAGTCATTCATCTATTTGTTCATTCAGTAGTTTCCCTAGCCTAGAAATCTAGATGTACCCTAGCGTAGCAAATAGTTTTGCCACGAACCATAGGGCCCTATTTGGACTTCTGCCAAGGTTTGGTTGGACCAATCACAATGCTCTATCTTTGTAAAGAGTCATTGGGTGGGCTTAGCACGGTGACAGCAGGGCTGCAACGGTGCAAAACAAAGGTTGTGGCCAAGGAACAGCGGTCATTTGAATTGGCTTTGGCATCGGGTATGTTAGACTTAGACTTAGTTGAGCAGAAAAAGGCACTCAAGTCATTTCTTTCAAAGGACGTATTTGCTGTTTTGCCAACGTTGCTCTGTTGCGTGCAAAGGCAGTTTGAAAGACAACCACAGATTCCCCTAGCATTGATCCTGATCTGTCAGTCTTGTTCAGACTATACATTGATGCAGTCTGGCTTGTCAGGCAATAATTTCCCCTCATTTACAACTTAATTTGTTATTGTTTTTACACTTCAGTCTTAAGTTCATCAGACTTTAACATGCCCGCCCTGCCCCACCAACACACACACACACACACACACAGACACACACACACACACCCCTTCTCTCCTGCTTTCTCTGATATTTTGACGCCTCTTTCTTTGTCTCTCTCTCCCTTTCTCTCTCTCTCTCTATCTCTCTAACCCCTTTCCTCTGTCTCTCCATCTCTCAGGAGATCGACCCGAGTCTGGGTGTGGCGGAGCTGCCGGATGAGTTCTTTGAGGAGGAGAACATGCTGAGCATGGGCAAGAAGATGATGCAGGAGGCCATGAGTGCCTTCCCCGGCATCGACGAGGCCATGAGTTACGCTGAGGTCATGAGGTTAGGGGTCACGCACACCTACCGACAGCACTTGGCTGCCACAAAGAACAGGGACATGGGCTGAAAGACTCCAGATTTTTCATTTGATGCAGTTTCTCTTTTTGCCACTAGATGGCAGTTGTCAGCCACTGAGTGCACTTGTGTGGTGATTCGGTTGAAAAATTGGCATGAATGGCGCTCTCCAGCATTCTTTCTTTCTTTGTTTTTTGGTAGAAATACATAACCTAGAGAGGACAAATTACATCTCCCAGATACTCAAAATTGCCACTTTCATTACGGAGAACTGGACAGGTTCCTCCATGAGACATCAACAACAGAAACCCACTACCCTGTGCTATATATATCTACTCCTTGTGGTGTAGTGGTGTACATTTTACACCCACTTGTAGCCAAGAGACGTGTTTGTCACATAGCACAGTGACTCCTTAGTGTTGTTCGGCCCGAGGATTTTTTGGGGAGGGGGTGTTGCTGCAGGCTACAGATCATCTCCGCTGGTCAGACACCCAATTCAATTAACACTCTCCTGACAGACAGGGAATGGCAGTTAGTTGCGGGCATAAATCAGACTAGGTGGCACTTACTGGCACCAGTGACTGTATGGTGTTCTCTGAGTGTAAAGGCCAGCTCATCCCAATACTAGAGCATGTTTATGGGCTGTGATGACGGGCGCTGTACTGCAAGCCTGCCGTTGGGCATTCTGTGCACAATGGTACCACAGTAATGCCAAAGTTTAGTGTGCTTGTGTGCTCTTGTTCACTTGTGTGTCTGTTTGCGAGTGTGTGCATCTGTGTCCCTGGGATGCTTGTGTATGTGACTGTTCCAATCCGCACCCGACCCACCCCAATATTATTGATGCTGTTGACCTGAGGCAGACGTGATGAACGTCAGTGATCTGTGTGTGTGTGTGTGTGTGTGTGTGTGTGTGTGTGTGGGTGTGTGTGTGTGTGTGTGTGTGTGTGGTGGTGGTGGTTGGAGGGGGGGGGGGGCTTCATACACACACACACACACACTGTGTCCAAGGGATGGGGCCTATGACAACACTGTGTCATCCTTTGCAGAACAGCAGTGTGGATGTGTTGTTTATTCCAACCTCTCTCTCTCTCACTCTCTCTCTCTCTCTTTGTCCCTTCCTCCCTCTCCTTGTGCCCAATAATTTAGAAAGTGGTTTAGTGAGAGGTACTCTAGTTTAGAATATCCACCATCATGCAAGTTGCCCCAGTTTCAGTCTCGAGTCTCAGTGCCCTTTCACCTGTTCATCACTGTCTATCTGTAGGTACTTTTACTACTGTTGACATGATGTATGTGGTGTTGTAATGAATTGTATGGTACACATTCAGCATAATTCCCTGTAATTTACTTGATATATTTATTAAGTTCAGAATACAAGGTGTAGAATACAAGGTAGAGTCCAGTTGGGTTTAAATTATATTATTAATGTAATATCTCTCTCTCTTTCTCTCTCTCTTAGGTTAGTGAAGGGGATGAATTTCTCAGTGGTGGTCTTTGACACGGCCCCCACGGGCCACACGCTGCGCCTCCTCAACTTCCCCACCATTGTGGAGAGGGGCCTCGGCCGACTTATGCAGATCAAGAACCAGATCAGCCCATTCATCTCCCAGGTAACCAGCCGCTAGGGCTGCACAATAAATCATTAAAAAAAGCGCAATTTCGATTCACACATACGTATGATCTCATTTCTCAATGACGTTTTTTTCTTCTGTATTTTATTTTACGTGCTGCATCACAAGTAAACGCTCCTGTTTCTCTGTCCTCTGAGAGTTTCTCAAGGACCCGCGAGCATTACAGTGTCGTTGCTTTGTACCTCAACCAATGACAAGTCGACCTTTCCATCATGTGATTCTGTATAGGAGCAAACCAGCACTACCAGTTTTCAAAATAGTGCAGTGATGAGCAAGTGCCAGATAGTTTTAGGAAAACTGTGCTAAGGAGAAAAATAGACTGTAACATGAATGATAAAACCCAGGTGGTAGTGAAGTGAATCAGCCAACTGCCCTTATCGAACCAGTGCACTGTCACCTATAACTGTCACATATAAAGGTTCGTCCTCAACTTCAATTGCACATATCCTTGTTGAATTCTTCAATTCTTTTTTAAAAAGTTATATCCAGGTTGGTGGATGGCGCGATGAGTTAGCAGGCTCAGGCTTTCAAACCCAGCAGACAAATGTTGATTTTAATAGAGAGTTCTAATTTGCAAATGAGTGTTTTTGATGCACAACAACCTGTAGGTTATGGTTAACAGAACGTAAGCTGTAGGCCTACCTGTAGGT
>JAIFZK010000085.1:115000-290017 GCA_027481765.1 Tenualosa thibaudeaui | reverse complement strand
CCTGCATCTGCCAGAGTGTGGAGTGGTTCAATTCCACCATTCGTAACCCGGATGTTCCCGGTGGTCGGGTGCAGGACCGAGGGCATCACCTGCTAGCTGCTAAAAAGCGGTGTGGCTCAACTCCACCATCCATGACCTGGGTAGATCCTCGGGGTGCCGAGGTGCAGGCCTCAGGGACAGGATACCTGTGAAGAGTACTTACTGGGAGGATCCAAAAACCTGTAAAAAGATTAAGACAGAGTTGAAAGTGAGAATGACTGGGACAACATTTAAAGGGCACTACAATGGGCTCTGCACATTCCACCAGCAAAGACAGCCCATGCTTGGCTCCAACCATGCCTGATGAGTGCGTAGGACTACCTGCGTCGCAGAAGTGGAGCCAAGCAATGGAGTAAAATAACTAGCTAAGCTAATACCTAACTGGCACAATAAAACTAAATTAAAATAACTTAAGTGGTGGACAACATCTTAAACCCACATATGGGACTGAGGGAAGGGAGAGGAGTGAGAAGACATCAGTTGGTGTTGGGCACCGGTGTCGGACAGGGATGGGGATGGACCGTGCACTTCCTGGGCGCTTGCATGGCCGAGCTTGATTCCGGGCGTGCCTGCATGGCTTAGAATTAATTCCTAACTCGCCAGTTTTCCTCCCGCCTAGGTCTGATGCCTAAACCCCCTAAACCCTCTACCTCTAACCTAAAATCACCCTTAAACTAAAAACTAGCCTAGCCCCTTCCTAACCTAAATGTCAGGAACCCGATCCACTAAGCTAACATCTAGCTAACCCCAAGTGGAAACCTAATTCCTAGGCTAAACCCTAAGCTGAACTAATGCCTTATCCGATAAGATCATTCATGCATCTGCCAGAGTGTGGAGTGTTTCAATTCCACCATTCGTAACCGGATGTTCCCGGTGGTCCGGGGTGCAGGTACCCAGGGCTATACACCTGCAGCTGCTCAAAAGCGGTGTGGCTAAACCATCCATGACCTGGGCGATCTTCGGGGTGCCGAGTGCAGGCTCATCACAGGGACCTGTGAAGAACTTACCTTGGGAGGATCCAAAACCTGTAAAAAAAGATTAAGACAGAGTTAAAAGGGAGAATGACAGGGACAACATTTAAAGGTCACAACAAAGGGCTCTGCCCATTCCACCAGCAAAGACAGCCCATGCTTGGCTCCAACCATGCCTGATGAGTGCGTAGGAGCGCCGCTTGTATAGCAGAAGTGGAGCCAGCAATGGAGCTAAAATAACTAAGCTAAGCTAAATTAAGCCGGCACAATAAAACTAAATTAAAATAACTTAAGTGGTGGGCAACATCTTAAACCCACATATGGGACTGAGGGCTGGAGAGAGAGAGAGATATCAGTTGGTGTTGGGCAGGCGGTGTCGGACAGGATGGGGATGGACCGTGCACTTCCTGGGCGCTTGCATGGCCCGGGTTGATTCCGGCCGTGCCTGCGTGGCCCAGAATTAGAATTTCACCTAACTCGCCAGTTTTCCTCCCGCCTAAGTCTGATGCCTAAACCTAACCCAAACCCTCTACCTCTAACCCTAAAATACCCTTAAACTAAAACCTAGCCCTAGCCCTTCCTAACCCTAAATGTCACTATCCCGATCCATAAGCTAACATCTAGCTAACCCCAAGTGAAACCCTAATTCCAGGCTAAACCCTAAGTCCCACTAATGCCTTATCCGATAAGATCAGTCCTGCATCTGCCAGAGTGTGGAGTGGTTCAATTCCACCATTCAGTAACCGGATGTTCCCGGTGGTCGGGTGCAGGACCGGAGGGCATCACCTGCAGCTGCTCAAGAGCGGTGTGGCTCAACTCCACCGTCCATGACCTGGACGATCCTCGGGGTGCCGAGGTGCAGGCCTCAGGGACAGGGACCTGTGAAAATACTTACCTTGGGAGGATCCAAACCTGTAAAAAAAGATTAAGACAGAGTTAAAAGGAGAATGACAGGGACAACATTTAAAGGGCACAACAAAGGGCTCTGCCCATTCCACCAGCAAAGACAGCCCATGCTTGGCTCCAACCATGCCTGAGGAGTGCGTAGGAGCAAAGCGCGCAGAAGTGGAGCCAAGCAATGGAGCTAAAATAACTAAGCTAAGCTAAATTAAGCTGGCACAATAAAACTAAATTAAAACAACTTAAGTGGTGGGCAACATCTTAAACCCACATATGGGACTGAGGGAAGGGAGAGGAGAGAGAGCGATATCAGTTGGTGTTGGGCAGATGGTGTCGGACAGGGATGGGGATGGACCGTGCACTTCCTGGGCAGCTTGCATGGCCGGGTTGATTCCCGGGCCGTGCCTGCGTGGCCCAGAATTAATTTTTCACCTAACTCGCCAGTTTTCCTCCCCGCCTAGCGTCTGATGCCTAAACCTAACCCAAAACCCTCTACCTCTAACCTAAAATACCCTTAAACTAAACCTAGCCTAGCCCCCTTCCTAACCTAAATGTCACTATCCCCATCCATAAGCTAACATCTAGCTAACCCCAAGTGAAACCCTAATTCCAGGCTAAACCTAAGTCCCACTAATGCCTTATCCGATAACATCATCCTGCATCTGCCAGAGTGTGGAGTGGTTCAATTCCACCATTCAGTAACCCGGATGTTCCTCGGTGGTCCGAGGTGCAGGACTGGAGGGCATCACCTGCAGCTGCTCAGAGTGGTGTGGTTCAACTCCACCATCCATGACCTGGATGATCTCGGGGGTGAGGTGCAGGCCTCAGGGACAGGGACCTGTGAAAATACTTACCTTGGGAGGATCCAAAACCTGTAAAAAAGATTAAAACAGAGTTAAAAGGAGAATGACAGGGACTATATTTAAAGGGCAAACAAAGGGCTCTGCCCATTCCACCAGCAAAGACAGCCCATGCTTGGCTCCAACCATGCCTGATGAGTGCGTAGGAAACTAAACGCAGCCGCAGAAGTGGAGCCAAGCAATGGAGCTAAAATAACTAAGCTAAGCTAAATTAAGCTAGCACAATTAAACTAAATTAAAATAATTTTAAGTGGTGGGCAACATCTTAAACCCACATATGGGACTGAGGGAAGGAGAGAGAGTGAGAGCTAATATCAGTTGGTGTTGGGCAGTGATGGTGTCGGGCAGGGATGGGGATGGACCGTGCATTTCCTGGTGCTTGCATGGCCGGGTTGATTCGGGCGTGCACATGTGTGCACAGAATTAATTTTACCTAACTCGCCAGTTTTCCTCCCGCCTAGGTCTGATGCCTAAACCTAACCCAAACCCTCTACCTCTAACCTAAAACTCCCTTAAACTAAAAACCTAGCCCTAGCCCCTTACTAACCCTAAATGTCACTATCCCCATCCATAAGCTAACATCTAGCTAACCCCAAGTGAAAACCCTAATTCCAGGCTAAACCTAAGCCCCACTAATGCCTTAACCTATAACATCAGTCCTGCATCTGCCAGAGTGTGGAGTGGTTCAATTCCACCTTCGTAACCGGATGTTCCTCGGTGGTCCGAGGTGCAGGTATAGGGGGCATACAAACCTGCAGCTGCTCAAAGCGGTGTGGTTCAACTCCACCTTCCATGACCTGGAAGATCTTCGGGGTGCCGAGGTGCAGGCCTCAGGGACAAACCTGTGAAGAATACTTACCTTGGGAGGAAAAACCTGTAAAAAAGATTAAGACAGAGTTAAAAGGAGATGACAGGGACAACATATAAAGGGCACAACAAAGGGCTCTGCCCATTCCACCAGCAAAGACAGCCCATGCTTGGCTCCAACCATGCCTGATGAGTGCGTAGGAACGCTAAACGCGTCGCAGAAGTGGAGCCAAGCAATGGAGCTAAAATAACTAAGCTAAGCTAAATTAAGCTAGCACAATAAAACTAAATTAAAATAACTTAAGTGGTGGGCAACATCTTAAACCCACATATGGGATCTGAGGGAAGGAGAGGAGAGAGAAGATATCAGTTGGTGTTGGGCAGACGGTGTCGGACAGGGGAGGGGATGGACCGTGCATTTCCTGGGTCGCTTGCATGGCCGGGTTGATTCCCGGCCGTGCCTGTGTGCAGAATTATTTTCACCTAACTCGCCAGTTTTCCTCCGCCTAGCGTCTGATGCCTAAACCTAACCCAAAACCCTCTACCTCTAACCTAAATACCCTTAAACTAAAACCTAGCCCTAGCCCCTTCCTAACCTAAATGTCACCATCCCCATCCATAAGCTAACATCTAGCTAACCCCAAGTGGAAACCCTAATTCCAGGCTAAACCCTAAGCCCCACTAATGCCTTATCCGATAACATCAGTCCTGCATCTGCCAGAGTGTGGAGTGGTTCAATTCCACCATTCGTAACCGGATGTTCCCGGTGGTCCGGGTGCAGGACTCGGAGGCATCACCTGCAGCTGCTCAGAGCGGTGTGGTTCAACTCCACCATCCATGACCTGGACGATCCTCGGGGTGCCGAGGTGCAGGCCTCAGGGACAGGGAACCTGTGAAGAAAATACTTACCTTGGGAGGATCAAAAACCTGTAAAAAAGATTAAAACAGAGTTAAAAGGAGAATGACAGGGACAACATTTAAAGGGCACAACAAAGGGCTCTGCCCATTCCACCAGCAAAGACAGCCCATGCTTGGCTCCAACCATGCCTGATGAGTGCGTAGGAGCACTAAACGCGTCGCAGAAGTGGAGCCAAGCAATGGAGCTAAATAACTAAGCTAAGCTAAACCAAGCTGGCACAATAAAACTAAATTAAAATAACTTAAGTGGTGGGCAACATCTTAAACCCACACTATGGGATCTGAGGAAGGAGAGGAGAGTGAGGATATCAGTTGGTGTTGGGCAGATGGTGTCGGACAGGGATGGGGATGGACGTGCATTTCCTGGGTCGCTTGCATGGCCTGGGTTGATTCTGCCGTGCTGCGTGGCCCAGAATTATTTTCACCTAACTCGCCAGTTTTCCTCCCCACCTAAGTCTGATGCCTAAACCTAACCCAAAACCCTCTACCTCTAACCTAAACTACCCTAAACTAAAACCTAGCCCTAGCCCCTTCCCTAACCCTAAATGTCACTATCCCCATCCATAAGCTAACATCTAGCTAACCCCAAGTGTAAACCCTAACCAGGCTAAACCCTAAGCCCCACTAATGCCTAATCCGATAACATCAGTCCTGCATCTGCCAGAGTGTGGAGTGGTTCAATTCCACCTTCGTAACCGGATGTTCCCGGTGGTCCGAGGTGCAGGTACTAGGGGGCATACACCTGCAGCTGCTCAAGAGCGGTGTGGTTCAACTCCACCATCCATGACCTGGATGATCCTCGGGGTGCCGAGGTGCAGGCCTCAGGACAGGAACCTGTGAATACTTACCTTGGGAGGATCCAAAACCTGTAAAAAAGATTAAGACAGAGTTAAAGGGAGAATGACAGGGACAACATTTAAAGGGCACAACAAAGGGCTCTGCCCATTCCACCATCAAAGACAGCCCATGCTTGGCTCCAACCATGCCTGATGAGTGCTTAGGAGCACTAAGCTATTCGCAGAAGTGGAGCCAAGCAATGGAGCTAAAATAACTAAGCTAAGCTAAACCAAGCTGGCACAATAAAACTAAATTAAAATAACTTAAGTGGTGGGCAACATCTTAAACCCACATATGGGACTGAGGGAAGGGAGAGGAGAGTGAGCGATATCAGTTGGTGTTGGGCAGGCGGTGTCGGACAGGGATGGGGATGGACCGTGCATTTCCTGGGCGCTTGCATGGCCGGGGTTGATTCCCGGGCGTGCCTGCGTGGCCCAGAATTAATTTTCACCTAACTCGCCAGTTTTCCTCCCCTAGCGTCTGATGCCTAAACCTAACCCAAAACCCTCTACCTCTAACCCTAAAATACCCTTAAACTAAAACCTAGCCCTAGCCCCTTCCTAACCCTAAATGTCACTATCCCGATCCATAAGCTAACATCTAGCTAACCCCAAGTGTAAACCCTACCAGGCTAAACCCTAAGCCCCACTAATGCCTTATCCGATAACATCAGTCCTGCATCTGCCAGAGTGTGGAGTGGTTCAATTCCACCATTCGTAACCGGATGTTCCCGGTGGTCCGGGTGCAGGTACTTCGGAGGGCATACACCTGCAGCTGCTCAAGAGCGGTGTGGTTCAACTCCACCATCCATGACCTGGACGATCCTCGGGGTGCCGAGGTGCAGGCCTCAGGGACAGGAACCTGTGAAGAACATACTTACCTTGGGAGGATCCAAAACCTGTAAAAAAGATTAAGACAGAGTTAAAAGGGAGAATGACAGGGACAAAATTTAAAGGGCACAACAAAGGGCTCTGCCCATTCCACCATCAAAGACAGCCCATGCTTGGCTCCAACCATGCCTGATGAGTGCGTAGGAGCACTAAAAAACTAAGATAACGCAGAAGTGGAGCCAAGCAATGGAGCTAAAATAACTAAGCTAAGCTAAATTAAGCTGGCACAATAAAACTAAATTAAAATAACTTAAGTGGTGGGCAACATCTTAAACCCACATATGGGACTGAGGGAAGGGAGAGGAGAGTGAGCGATATCAGTTGGTGTTGGGCAGACGGTGTCGGACAGGGATGGGGATGGACCGTGCATTTCCTGGGCCGCGCTTGCATGGCCCTGGGTTGATTCCCCGGGCCGTGCCTTCTTGTCACAGAATTAATTTTAACCTAACTCTCCAGTTTTCATCCCCGCCTATATTCAGATGCCTAAACCTAACCCAAAACCCTCTACCTCTAACCCTAAAATACCCTTAAACTAAAACCTAGCCCTAGCCCCTTACTAACCCTAAATGTCACTATCCCCATCCATAAGCTAACATCTAGCTAACCCCAAGTGTAAACCCTAATTCCAGGCTAAACCCTAAGCCCCACTAATGCCTTATCCGATAACATCAGTCCTGCATCTGCCAGAGTGTGGAGTGGTTCAATTCCACCATTCGTAACCGGATGTTCCTCGGTGGTCCGGGTGCAGGACCGGAGGGCATCACCTGCAGCTGCTCAAGAGCGGTGTGGTTCAACTCCACCATCCATGACCTGGACGATCCTCGGGGTGCCGAGGTGCAGGCCTCAGGGACAGGGAACCTGTGAAGAATACTTACCTTGGGAGGATCCAAAACCTGTAAAACAAGATTAAAACAGAGTTAACAAGGATGAATGACAGGGACAAATTTAAAGGGCACAACAAAGGGCTCTGCCCATTCCACCATAAAAGACAGCCCATGCTTGGCTCCAACCATGCCTGATGAGTGCGTAGGAGCACTAAACGCCTGAGCAGAAGTGGAGCCAAGCAATGGAGCTAAAATAACTAAGCTAAGCTAAATTAAGCTAGCACAATAAAACTAAACTTAAAATAATTTGAGTGGTGGGCAACATCTTAAACCCACATATGGGACTGAGGAAGGGAGAGGAGAGTGAGAATATCAGTTGGTGTTGGGCAGGGGTGTCGGACAGGGATGGGGATGGACCGTGCATTTCCTGGGTCGCTTGCATGGCCGGGTTGATTCCCGGCCATGCCTGTGTGGCCCAGAATTATTTTTCACCTAACCAGCCAGTTTTCCTCCCGCCTAAGTCTGATGCCTAAACCTAACCCAAAACCCTCTACCTCTAACCCTAAATACCCTTAAACTAAACCTAGCCCTAGCCCCCTACCTAACCCTAAATGTCACTATCCCCATCCATAAGCTAACATCTAGCTAACCCCAAGTGTAAAGGCTAAACCCTAAGCCCCACTAAATCCTAATCCGATAAGATCAGACCTGCATCTGCCAGATTGTGTAGTGGTACAATTCCACAAATCGTAACCAGGATGGTCCCCGGTGGTCCGGGTGCAGGACTAGGAGGGCATCACCTGCAGCTGCTCAAGAGCGGTGTGGTTCAACTCCACCATCCATGACCTGGACGATCCTCGGGGTGCCGAGGTGCAGGCCTCAGGGACAGGGAACCTGTGAAAAACACTTACCTTGGGAGGATCCAAAACCTGTAAAAAAGATGAAAACAGAGTTAAAAGGAGAATGACAGGGACACTATTTAAAGGGCACAACAAAGGGCTCTGCCCATTCCACCATCAAAGACAGCCCATGCTTGGCTCCAACCATGCCTGATGAGTGCGTAGAGCACTAAACGCGTGCAGAAGTGGAGCCAAGCAATGGAGCTAAAATATCTAAGCTAAGCTAAACCAAGCTGGCACAATAAAACTAAATTAAAATAACTTAAGTGGTGGGCAACATCTTAAACCCACATATGGGACTGAGGAAGGAGAGGAGAGTGAGATATCAGTTGGTGTTGGGCAGACGGTGTCGGACAGGGATGGGGATGGACCGTGCCTTCCTGGGCACTTGCATGGCCGGGTTGATTCCCGGGCCGTGCCTGCGTGGCCCAGAATTAATTTTCCCTAACTCGCCAGTTTTCCTCCCCGCCTAGCGTCTGATGCCTAAACCTAACCCAAAACCCTCTACCTCTAACCCTAAATTACCCTTAAACTAAAACTAGCCCTAGCCCCTTCCTAACCCTAAATGTCACCATCCCGATCCATAAGCTAACATCTAGCTAACCCCAAGTGGAAACCCTAATTCCAGGCTAAACCCTAAGCCCCACTAATGCCTTATCCGATAAGATCAGTCCTGCATCTGCCAGAGTGTGGAGTGGTTCAATTCCACCATTCAGTAACCGGATGTTCCCGGTGGTCCGGGTGCAGGACCCGGAGGGCATCACCTGCAGCTGCTCAAGAGCGGTGTGGCTCAACTCCACCATCCATGACCTGGATCCTCGGGGTGCCGAGGTGCAGGCCTCAGGGACAGGAACCTGTGAAGACTTACCTTGGGAGGATCCAAAACCTGTAAAAAGATGAAAACAGAGTTAAAAGGAGAATGACAGGGACACATTTAAAGGGCACAACAAAGGGCTCTGCCCATTCCACCATCGAAGACAGCCCATGCTTGGCTCCAACCATGCCTGATGAGTGCGTAGGAGGACAAAGACAGCCCATGCTTGGCTCCAACCATGCCTGATGAAGTGCTAGCTAAGCCTAAGCTGCTAAGCTGGCACAATAAAACTAAACTAAAATAACTTAAGTGGTGGGCAACATCTTAAACCCACATATGGGACTGAGGGAAGGGAGAGGAGAGTGAGCGATATCAGTTGGTGTTGGGCAGACGGTGTCGGACAGGGATGGGGATGGACCGTGCACTTCCTGGGCGCTTGCATGGCCGGGTTGATTCCCGGGCGTGCCTGCGTGGCCCAGAATTAATTTTCACCTAACTCGCCAGTTTTCCTCCCCGCCTAGCGTCTGATGCCTAAACCTAACCCCAAACCCTCTACCTCTATCCTAAACTACCCTTAAACTAAAAACTAGCCCTAGCCCCCTTCCTAACCCTAAATGTCACCATCCCGATCCATAAGCTAACATCTAGCTAACCCCAAGTGGAAACCCTAATTCCAGGCTAAACCCTAAGCCCCACTAATGCCTTATCCGATAAGATCAGTCCTGCATCTGCCAGAGTGTGGAGTGGTTCAATTCCACCATTAAGTAACCGGATGTTCCCGGTGGTCGGGGTGCAGGACCGGAGGGCATCACCTGCAGCTGCTCAAGAGCGGTGTGGCTCAACTCCACCATCCATGACCTGGGCGATCCTCGGGGTGCCGAGGTGCAGGCCTCAGGGACAGGGACCTGTGAAAACACTTACCTTGGGAGGATCCAAAAACCTGTAAAAAAAGATTAAGACAGAGTTAAAAGGGAGAATGACAGGGACAACATTTAAAGGGCACAACAAAGGGCTCTGCCCATTCCACCAGCAAAGACAGCCCATGCTTGGCTCCAACCATGCCTGATGAGTGCGTAGGAGCACGCAGCGTCGCAGAAGTGGAGCCAAGCAATGGAGCTAAAATATCTAAGCTAAGCTAAATTAAGCTGGCACAATAAAACTAAACTAAAATAACTTAAGTGGTGGGCAACATCTTAAACCCACATATGGGACTGAGGAAGGGAGAGGAGAGTGAGCGATATCAGTTGGTGTTGGGCAGACGGTGTCGGACAGGGATGGGGGATGGACCGTGCACTTCCTGGGCCGCGCTTGCATGGCCCGGGGTTGATTCCCCGGGCCGTGCCTGCGTGGCCCAGAATTAATTTTCACCTAACTCGCCAGTTTTCCTCCCCGCCTAGCGTCTGATGCCTAAACCTAACCCAAAACCCTCTACCTCTATCCTAAACTACCCTTAAACTAAAAACTAGCCCTAGCCCCTTCCTAACCTAAATGTCACCATCCCGATCCATAAGCTAACATCTAGCTAACCCCAAGTGGAAACCCTAATTCCAGGCTAAACCCTAAGCCCCACTAATGCCTTATCCGATAAGATCAGTCCTGCATCTGCCAGAGTGTGGAGTGGTTCAATTCCACCATTCGTAACCGGATGTTCCCGGTGGTCGGGGTGCAGGACCGGAGGGCATCACCTGCAGCTGCTCAAGAGCGGTGTGGCTCAACTCCACCATCCATGACCTGGGCGATCCTCGGGGTGCCGAGGTGCAGGCCTCAGGGACAGGGACCTGTGAAAAAATACTTACCTTGGGAGGATCCAAAACCTGTAAAAAAGATTAAGACAGAGTTAAAAGGGAGAATGACAGGGACAACATTTAAAGGGCACAACAAAGGGCTCTGCCCATTCCACCATCAAAGACAGCCCATGCTTGGCTCCAACCATGCCTGATGAGTGCGTAGGAGCACGCAGCGTCGCAGAAGTGGAGCCAAGCAATGGAGCTAAAATATCTAAGCTAAGCTAAATTAAGCTGGCACAATAAAACTAAACTAAAATAACTTAAGTGGTGGGCAACATCTTAAACCCACATATGGGACTGAGGGAAGGGAGAGGAGAGTGAGCGATATCAGTTGGTGTTGGGCAGGCGGTGTCGGACAGGGATGGGGATGGACCGTGCACTTCCTGGGCGCTTGCATGGCCGGGGTTGATTCCCGGGCGTGCCTGCGTGGCCCAGAATTAATTTTCACCTAACTCGCCAGTTTTCCTCCCGCCTAGCGTCTGATGCCTAAACCTAACCCAAAACCCTCTACCTCTAACCTAAACTACCCTTAAACTAAAACCTAGCCCTAGCCCCTTCCTAACCTAAATGTCACCATCCCGATCCATAAGCTAACATCTAGCTAACCCCCAGTGGAAACCCTAATTCCAGGCTAAACCCTAAGCCCCACTAATGCCTTATCCGATAAGATCAGTCCTGCATCTGCCAGAGTGTGGAGTGGTTCAATTCCACCATTAAGTAACCGGATGTTCCCGGTGGTCGGGGTGCAGGACCCGGAGGGCATCACCTGCAGCTGCTCAAGAGCGGTGTGGCTCAACTCCACCATCCATGACCTGGGCGATCCTCGGGGTGCCGAGGTGCAGGCCTCAGGGACAGGGACCTGTGAAAAAATACTTACCTTGGGAGGATCCAAAACCTGTAAAACAAGATTAAGACAGAGTTAACAAGGGAGAATGACAGGGACAACATTTAAAGGGCACAACAAAGGGCTCTGCCCATTCCACAATCAAAGACAGCCCAAGCTTGGCTCCAAACATGCCTGATGAGTGCGTAGGAGCACATAAACCGTCGCAGAAGTGGAACCAGGCAAGGAAGCTAAAATATCTAAGCTAAGCTAAATTAAGCTGGCACAATAAACTAAATTAAAATAACTTAAGTGGTGGGCAACATCTTAAACCCACATATGGGACTGAGGGAAGGGAGAGAGAGTGAGAGATATCAGTTGGTGTTGGGCAGACGGTGTCGGACAGGGATGGGGATGGACCGTGCACTTCCTGGGCGCTTGCATGGCCGGGGTTGATTCCCGGGCGTGCCTGCGTGGCCCAGAATTAATTTCACCTAACTCGCCAGTTTTCCTCCCGCCTAGCGTCTGATGCCTAAACCTAACCCAAAACCCTCTACCTCTAACCTAAAATACCCTTAAACTAAAACCTAGCCCTAGCCCCTTCCTAACCTAAATGTCACCATCCCGATCCATAAGCTAACATCTAGCTAACCCCAAGTGTAAACCCTACTCCAGGCTAAACCTAAGCCCCACTAATGCCTTATCCGATAAGATCAGTCCTGCATCTGCCAGAGTGTGGAGTGGTTCAATTCCACCATTAAGTAACCGGATGTTCCCGGTGGTCGGGTGCAGGACTCGGAGGGCATCACCTGCAGCTGCTCAAGAGCGGTGTGGCTCAACTCCACCATCCATGACCTGGGCGATCCTCGGGGTGCCGAGGTGCAGGCCTCAGGGACAGGGAACCTGTGAAAACACTTACCTTGGGAGGATCCAAAGACCTGTAAAACAAGATGAAAACAGAGTCAACAAGGAGAATGACAGGGACACATTTAAAGGGCACAACAAAGGGCTCTGCCCATTCCACCATCGAAGACAGCCCATGCTTGGCTCCAACCATGCCTGATGACTGCGTAGGAGCACGAAACGCGTCGCAGAAGTGGAGCCAAGCAATGGAGCTAAAATATATAAGCTAAGCTAAACTAAGCTGGCACAATAAAACTAAATTAAAACAACTTAAGTGGTGGGCAACATCTTAAACCCACATATGGGACTGAGGGAAGGGAGAGGAGAGTGAAAGATATCAGTTGGTGTTGGGCAGACGGTGTCGGACAGGGATGGGGAATGGACCGTGCACTTACTGGGCCGCGCTTGCATGGCCCGGGGTTGATTCCCCGGGCCGTGCCTGCGTGGCCCAGAATTAATTACTTAACTCGCCAGTTTTCCTCCCCGCCTAGCGTCTGATGCCTAAACCTAACCCAAAACCCTCTACCTCTAACCCTAAACTACCCTTAAACTAATACCTAGCCCTAGCCCCCTTCCTAACCCTAAATGTCACCATCCCGATCCATAAGCTAACATCTAGCTAACCCCAAGTGGAAACCCTAATTCCAGGCTAAACCCTAAGCCCCACTAATGCCTTATCCGATAAGATCAGTCCTGCATCTGCCAGAGTGTGGAGTGGTTCAATTCCACCATTAAGTAACCGGATGTTCCCGGTGGTCGGGGTGCAGGACCCGGAGGGCATCACCTGCAGCTGCTCAAGAGCGGTGTGGCTCAACTCCACCATCCATGACCTGGGCGATCCTCGGGGTGCCGAGGTGCAGGCCTCAGGACAGGGACCTGTGAAGAAAATACTTACCTTGGGAGGATCCAAAACCTGTAAAAAGATTAAGACAGAGTTAAAAGGAGAATGACAGGGACAACATTTAAAGGGCACAACAAAGGCTCTGCCCATTCCACCATCAAAGACAGCCCATGCTTGGCTCCAACCATGCCTGATGAGTGCGTAGGAGCAGCCGCGCAGAAGTGGAGCCAAGCAATGGAGCTAAAATAACTAAGCTAAGCTAAATTAAGCTGGCACAATAAAACTAAACTAAAATAACTTAAGTGGTGGGCAACATCTTAAACCCACATATGGGACTGAGGAAGGGAGAGGAGAGTGAGGATATCAGTTGGTGTTGGGCAGACGGTGTCGGACAGGGATGGGGATGGACCGTGCACTTCCTGGGCGCTTGCATGGCCGGGGTTGATTCGGGCCGTGCCTGCGTGGCCCAGAATTAATTTTCACCTAACTCGCCAGTTTTCCTCCGCCTAGCGTCTGATGCCTAAACCTAACCCAAACCCTCTACCTCTAACCCTAAACTACCCTTAAACTAAAACCTAGCCCTAGCCCCCTTCCTAACCTAAATGTCACCATCCCGATCCATAAGCTAACATCTAGCTAACCCCAAGTGGAAACCTAATTCCAGGATAAACCCAAAGCCCCACTAATGCCTTATCCGATAAGATCAGTCCTGCATCTGCCAGAGTGTGGAGTGGTTCAATTCCACCATTAAGTAACCGGATGTTCCCGGTGGTCCGGGTGCAGGACCGGAGGGCATCACCTGCAGCTGCTCAAGAGCGGTGTGGCTCAACTCCACCATCCATGACCTGGGATCCTCGGGGTGCCGAGGTGCAGGCCTCAGGGACAGGGACCTGTGAAAATACTTACCTTGGGAGGATCCAAAACCTGTAAAAAGATTAAGACAGAGTTAAAAGGAGAATGACAGGGACACATTTAAAGGGCACAACAAAGGGCTCTGCCCATTCCACCATCAAAGACAGCCCATGCTTGGCTCCAACCATGCCTGATGAGTGCGTAGGAGCACGCTAAACGCAGAAGTGGAGCCAAGCAATGGAGCTAAAATAACTAAGCTAAGCTAAATTAAGCTGGCACAATAAAACTAAATTAAAATAACTTAAGTGGTGGGCAACATCTTAAACCCACATATGGGACTGAGGGAAGGGAGAGGAGAGTGAGCGATATCAGTTGGTGTTGGGCAGACGGTGTCGGACAGGGATGGGGATGGACGTGCACTTCCTGGGCGCTTGCATGGCCCGGTTGATTCGGCCGTGCCTCGTGGCCCAGAATTAATTTTCACCTAACTCAGCCAGTTTCCTCCCCGCCTAGCGTCTGATGCCTAAACCTAACCCAAAACCCTCTACCTCTAACCTAAAATACCCTTAAACTAAAACCTAGCCTAGCCCCTTCCTAACCCTAAATGTCACCATCCCGATCCATAAGCTAACATCTAGCTAACCCCAAGTGAAAACCTAACCAGGCTAAACCCTAAGCCCCACTAATGCCTTATCCGATAAGATCAGTCCTGCATCTGCCAGAGTGTGGAGTGGTTCAATTCCACCATTCAGTAACCGGATGTTCCCGGTGGTCCGGGTGCAGGACACGGAGGGCATCACCTGCAGCTGCTCAAGAGCGGTGTGGCTCAACTCCACCATCCATGACCTGGACGATCCTCGGGGGTGACGAGGTGCAGGCCTCAGGGACAGGGACCTGTGAAAATACTTACCTTGGGAGGATCCAAAACCTGTAAAAAAGATTAAAACAGAGTTAAAAGGGAGAATGACAGGGACACATTTAAAGGGCACAACAAAGGGCTCTGCCCATTCCACCATCAAAGACAGCCCATGCTTGGCTCCAACCATGCCTGATGAGTGCGTAGGAGCACAAACGCGTCGCAGAAGTGGAGCCAAGCAATGGAGCTAAAATAACTAAGCTAAGCTAAATTAAGCTGGCACAATAAAACTAAACTAAAATAACTTAAGTGGTGGGCAACATCTTAAACCCACATATGGGACTGAGGAAGGGAGAGGAGAGTGAGCGATATCAGTTGGTGTTGGGCAGACGGTGTCGGACAGGGATGGGGATGGACTGTGCACTTCCTGGGTCAGCTTGCATGGCCCGGGTTGATTCCCGGCCGTGCCTGCGTAAATTTCACCTAACTAAGCCAGTTTCACCTAAGATTAGAGCTAAAGATAAACTTAAAACTAATTTGGCATAAACTAAAGCTAATTCAGCACAAACTAAAGCTAAGAGTGATAAGAACTAAAGCTAATCTAGCACAAATTAAAGCTAATCCAGCACCAACTAAAGCTAAACATAATGGCTAATTTTTTGACAAACAGCCAGGCATAGGCCTGGCTAATTTTCAATCTTTTGTGGATAGGAGAATGAGGATATGGCAAATGGTGTGGGGTGACAGTGTTGGGCAGTAGAGGGAAGGACCGTGCATTTCACTGGGGCTGCATCTTTGCAGCCCCAGTATATATTTTCTCACCCTAACCAGCCAGTTATCCTCCCTAACGTAAGTCCCTAAACCTAACCCCAACCCGCTAACCCTCTTATCTTAAACCTAATATCCCTTTAAATAATAATTTATAGCCATAACCTGACCTAAGCCCTAAACCTAACCACTAAGAACCCAATGCCTAAACCTAAGATAACTAACCCCATTCAAGCTAACCTAGCTGAACCCAAGAGTAAAGCACTCAGATACGCTTACCTTGGGACCGCAAGACCTACAACACTGTCATAAAGCCTAAAAAGGGCTAACCCCATGAGTAAGGTCTCAAGAACACGGTAGGGGGACTTCAACGGAGATAAAGCACACTTAAGACACCGGACATAAACCTGCAACACAAGAGATAAAACATTCAGAGTAAGATGACATACACAAAACAAGATGAAGACACATTCACAACTACAGAAGAGACAAGTCCAGGAGACTCAAATACAGATACTCATATAATAAACATAAATACGAGTTTAAGCCTTAAATAAGGAAACTCAGTGGGGTCCTACACATCCATAAACTGATAACATTTAAACTAACACACAAGAGAGATAAATCCTAACTAGGATCTCAATAAAGATACAATTAAACTGACAAACATAAACTGACGCTACATGAATCTCACGAGTCACCAAAACCTGCGTGGAAAACCTGGAATTAGAACTTCATACAGAACATACACAAAAACTACAATCACATAAACCTAAAAACTAACACAATTCATACTTACCCTTTGACTGAACCTAAAATACCTACCTAACATACCTACCTGGGGAACAAAACCTGTGGAGAAAAAGAAAGATTAATTAAGGAAAAAGTAGAGTCTGCGGGGAGGAGCATTGGGACTATATAAGGGCACACACACAGGGCAGCTCATTTTGCTGGAAGCCTCGCCTGATGAAGACCTAAGCGGTCGAAGCAGCGTCGCGATAGGGGCTAAAACTAAACATAAAGCTAAATTCAGCAATACCTAAAGCTAATCCAGCACTAACTAAAGCAAACAAGATTAAGAGCTAAAGATAAACTTAAAACTAATTTGGCATAAACTAAAGCTAATTCAGCACAAACTAAAGCTAAGAGTGATAAGAACTAAAGCTAATCTAGCACAAATTAAAGCTAATCCAGCACCAACTAAAGCTAAACATAATGGCTAATTTTTTGACAAACAGCCAGGCATAGGCCTGGCTAATTTTCAATCTTTTGTGGATAGGGAGAATGAGGGATATGGCAAATGGTGTGGGGTGACAGTGTTGGGCAGTAGAGGGAAGGACCGTGCATTTCACTGGGGCTGCATCTTTGCAGCCCCAGTATATATTTTCTAACCCTAACCAGCCAGTTATCCTCCCTAACGTAAGTCCCTAAACCTAACCCCAACCCCGCTAACCCTCTTATCTTAAACCTAATATCCCTTTAAATAATAATTTATAGCCATAACCCTGACCTAAGCCCTAAACCTAACCACTAAGAACCCAATGCCTAAACCTAAGATAACTAACCCCATTCAAGCTAACCTAGCTGAACCCAAGAGTAAAGCACTCAGATACGCTTACCTTGGGACCGCAAGACCTACAACACTGTCATAAAGCCTAAAAAGGGCTAACCCCATGAGTAAGGTCTCAAGAACACGGTAGGGGGACTTCAACGGAGATAAAGCACACTTAAGACACCGGACATAAACCTGCAACACAAGAGATAAAACATTCAGAGTAAGATGACATACACAAAACAAGATGAAGACACATTCACAACTACAGAAGAGACAAGTCCAGGAGACTCAAATACAGATACTCATATAATAAACATAAATACGAGTTTAAGCCTTAAATAAGGAAACTCAGTGGGGTCCTACACATCCATAAACTGATAACATTTAAACTAACACACAAGAGAGATAAATCCTAACTAGGATCTCAATAAAGATACAATTAAACTGACAAACATAAACTGACGCTACATGAATCTCACGAGTCACCAAAACCTGCGTGGAAAACCTGGAATTAGAACTTCATACAGAACATACACAAAAACTACAATCACATAAACCTAAAAACTAACACAATTCATACTTACCCGTTGACTGAACCTAAAATACCTACCTAACATACCTACCTGGGGAACAAAACCTGTGGAGAAAAAGAAAGATTAATTAAGGAAAAAGTAGAGTCTGCGGGGAGGAGCATTGGGACTATATAAGGGCACACACACAGGGCAGCTCATTTTGCTGGAAGCCCTCGCCTGATGAAGACCTAAGCGGTCGAAAGCGTCGCGATAGGGGCTAAAACTAAACATAAAGCTAAATTCAGCAATACCTAAAGCTAATCCAGCACTAACTAAAGCAAACAAGATTAAGAGCTAAAGATAAACTTAAAACTAATTTGGCATAAACTAAAGCTAATTCAGCACAAACTAAAGCTAAGAGTGATAAGAACTAAAGCTAATCTAGCACAAATTAAAGCTAATCCAGCACCAACTAAAGCTAAACATAATGGCTAATTTTTGACAAACAGCCAGACATAGGCCTGGCTAATTTTCAATCTTTTGTGGATAGGGAGAATGAGGGATATGGCAAATGGTGTGGGGTGACAGTGTTGGGCAGTAGAGGGAAGGACCGTGCATTTCACTGGGGCTGCATCTTTGCAGCCCCAGTATATATTTTCTAACCCTAACCAGCCAGTTATCCTCCCTAACGTAAGTCCCTAAACCTAACCCCAACCCCGCTAACCCTCTTATCTTAAACCTAATATCCCTTTAAATAATAATTTATAGCCATAACCCTGACCTAAGCCCTAAACCTAACCACTAAGAACCCAATGCCTAAACCTAAGATAACTAACCCCATTCAAGCTAACCTAGCTGAACCCAAGAGTAAAGCACTCAGATACACTTACCTTGGGACATAAGACCTACAACACTGTCATAAAGCCTAAAAAGGGCTAACCCCATGAGTAAGGTCTCAAGAACACGGTAGGGGGACTTCAACGGAGATAAAGCACACTTAAGACACCGGACATAAACCTGCAACACAAGAGATAAAACATTCAGAGTAAGATGACATACACAAAACAAGATGAAGACACATTCACAACTACAGAAGAGACAAGTCCAGGAGACTCAAATACAGATACTCATATAATAAACATAAATACGAGTTTAAGCCTTAAATAAGGAAACTCAGTGGGGTCCTACACATCCATAAACTGATAACATTTAAACTAACACACAAGAGAGATAAATCCTAACTAGGATCTCAATAAAGATACAATTAAACTGACAAACATAAACTGACGCTACATGAATCTCACGAGTCACCAAAACCTGCGTGGAAAACCTGGAATTAGAACTTCATACAGAACATACACAAAAACTACAATCACATAAACCTAAAAACTAACACAATTCATACTTACCCATTGACTGAACCTAAAATACCTACCTAACATACCTACCTGGGGAACAAAACCTGTGGAGAAAAAGAAAGATTAATTAAGGAAAAAGTAGAGTCTGCGGGGAGGAGCATTGGGACTATATAAGGGCACACACACAGGGCAGCTCATTTTGCTGGAAGCCCTCGCCTGATGAAGACCTAAACGGTCGAACAGCGTCGCGATAGGGGCTAAAACTAAACATAAAGCTAAATTCAGCAATACCTAAAGCTAATCCAGCACTAACTAAAGCAAACAAGATTAAGAGCTAAAGATAAACTTAAAACTAATTTGGCATAAACTAAAGCTAATTCAGCACAAACTAAAGCTAAGAGTGATAAGAACTAAAGCTAATCTAGCACAAATTAAAGCTAATCCAGCACCAACTACAGCTAAACATAATGGCTAATTTTTGACAAACAGCCAGGCATAGGCCTGGCTAATTTTCAATCTTTTGTGGATAGGGAGAATGAGGATATGGCAAATGGTGTGGGGTGACAGTGTTGGGCAGTAGAGGAAGGACCGTGCATTTCACTGGGGCTGCATCTTTGCAGCCCCAGTATATATTTCTAACCCTAACCAGCCAGTTATCCTCCCTAACGTAAGTCCCTAAACCTAACCCCAACCCCGCTAACCCTCTTATCTTAAACCTAATATCCCTTTAAATAATAATTTATAGCCATAACCCTGACCTAAGCCCTAAACCTAACCACTAAGAACCCAATGCCTAAACCTAAGATAACTAACCCCATTCAAGCTAACCTAGCTGAACCCAAGAGTAAAGCACTCAGATACGCTTACCTTGGGACCGCAAGACCTACAACACTGTCATAAAGACTAAAAGGGCTAACCCCATGAGTAAGGTCTCAAGAACACGGTAGGGGACTTCAACGGAGATAAAGCACACTTAAGACACCGGACATAAACCTGCAACACAAGAGATAAAACATTCAGAGTAAGATGACATACACAAAACAAGATGAAGACACATTCACAACTACAGAAGAGACAAGTCCAGGAGACTCAAATACAGATACTCATATAATAAACATAAATACGAGTTTAAGCCTTAAATAAGGAAACTCAGTGGGGTCCTACACATCCATAAACTGATAACATTTAAACTAACACACAAGAGAGATAAATCCTAACTAGGATCTCAATAAAGATACAATTAAACTGACAAACATAAACTGACGCTACATGAATCTCACGAGTCACCAAAACCTGCGTGGAAAACCTGGAATTAGAACTTCATACAGAACATACACAAAAACTACAATCACATAAACCTAAAAACTAACACAATTCATACTTACCCATTGACTGAACCTAAAATACCTACCTAACATACCTACCTGGGGGAACAAAACCTGTGGAGAAAAAGAAAGATTAATTAAGGAAAAAGTAGAGTCTGCGGGGAGGAGCATTGGGACTATATAAGGGCACACACACAGGGCAGCTCATTTTGCTGGAAGCCCTCGCCTGATGAAGACCTAACGGTCGCGCGTCGCGATAGGGGCTAAAACTAAACATAAAGCTAAATTCAGCAATACCTAAAGCTAATCCAGCACTAACTAAAGCAAACAAGATTAAGAGCTAAAGATAAACTTAAAACTAATTTGGCATAAACTAAAGCTAATTCAGCACAAACTAAAGCTAAGAGTGATAAGAACTAAAGCTAATCTAGCACAAATTAAAGCTAATCCAGCACCAACTAAAGCTAAACATAATGGCTAATTTTTTGACAAACAGCCAGGCATAGGCCTGGCTAATTTTCAATCTTTGTGGATAGGAGAATGAGGGATATGGCAAATGGTGTGGGGTGACAGTGTTGGGCAGTAGAGGAAGGACCGTGCATTTCACTGGGGCTGCATCTTTGCAGCCCCAGTATATATTCTAACCCTAACCAGCCAGTTATCCTCCCTAACGTAAGTCCCTAAACCTAACCCCAACCGCTAACCCTCTTATCTTAAACCTAATATCCCTTTAAATAATAATTTATAGCCATAACCTGACCTAAGCCTAAACCTAACCACTAAGAACCCAATGCCTAAACCTAAGATAACTAACCCATTCAAGCTAACCTAGCTGAACCCAAGAGTAAAGCACTCAGATACGCTTACCTTGGGACATAAGACCTACAACACGGTCATAAAGCCTAAAGGGCTAACCCCATGAGTAAGGTCTCAAGAACACGTAGGGGGACTTCAACGGAGATAAAGCACACTTAAGACACGGACATAAACCTGCAACACAAGAGATAAAACATTCAGAGTAAAGATGACATACACAAAACAAGATGAAGACACATTCACAACTACAGAAGAGACAAGTCCAGGAGACTCAAATACAGATACTCATATAATAAACATAAATACGAGTTTAAGCCTTAAATAAGGAAACTCAGTGGGGTCCTACACATCCATAAACTGATAACATTTAAACTAACACACAAGAGAGATAAATCCTAACTAGGATCTCAATAAAGATACAATTAAACTGACAAACATAAACTGACGCTACATGAATCTCACGAGTCACCAAAACCTGCGTGGAAAACCTGGAATTAGAACTTCATACAGAACATACACAAAAAACTACAATCACATAAACCTAAAAACTAACACAATTTATACTTACCCATTGACTGAACCTAAAATACCTACCTAACATACCTACCTGGGGAACAAAACCTGTGGAGAAAAGAAAAGATTAATTAAGGAAAAAGTAGAGTCTGCGGGGAGGAGCATTGGGACTATATAAGGGGCACACACACAGGGCAGCTCATTTTGCTGGAAGCCCTCGCCTGATGAAGACCTAAACGGTCGAACGCGTCGCGATAGGGCTAAAACTAAACATAAAGCTAAATTCAGCAATACCTAAAGCTAATCCAGCACTAACTAAAGCAAACAAGATTAAGAGCTAAAGATAAACTTAAAACTAATTTGGCATAAACTAAAGCTAATTCAGCACAAACTAAAGCTAAGAGTGATAAGAACTAAAGCTAATCTAGCACAAATTGAAGCTAATCCAGCACCAACTAAAGCTAAACATAATGGCTAATTTTTGACAAACAGCCAGGCATAGGCCTGGCTAATTTTCAATCTTTTGTGGATAGGAGAATGAGGGATATGGCAAATGGTGTGGGGTGACAGTGTTGGGCAGTAGAGGAAGGACCGTGCATTTCACTGGGGCTGCATCTTTGCAGCCCAGTATATATTTCTAACCCCTAACCAGCCAGTTATCCTCCCTAACGTAAGTCCCTAAACCTAACCCCAACCCCGCTAACCTCTTATCTTAAACCTAATATCCCTTTAAATAATAATTTATAGCCATAACCCTGACCTAAGCCCTAAACCTAACCACTAAGAACCCAATGCCTAAACCTAAGATAACTAACCCCATTCAAGCTAACCTAGCTGAACCCAAGAGTAAAGCACTCAGATACGCTTACCTTGGGACCGCAAGACCTACAACACTGTCATAAAGCCTAAAAAGGGCTAACCCCATGAGTAAGGTCTCAAGAACACGGTAGGGGACTTCAACGGAGATAAAGCACACTTAAGACACCGGACATAAACCTGCAACACAAGAGATAAAACATTCAGAGTAAGATGACATACACAAAACAAGATGAAGACACATTCACAACTACAGAAGAGACAAGTCCAGGAGACTCAAATACAGATACTCATATAATAAACATAAATACGAGTTTAAGCCTTAAATAAGGAAACTCAGTGGGGTCCTACACATCCATAAACTGATAACATTTAAACTAACACACAAGAGAGATAAATCCTAACTAGGATCTCAATAAAGATACAATTAAACTGACAAACATAAACTGACGCTACATGAATCTCACGAGTCACCAAAACCTGCGTGGAAAACCTGGAATTAGAACTTCATACAGAACATACACAAAAACTACAATCACATAAACCTAAAAACTAACACAATTCATACTTACCCGTTGACTGAACCTAAAATACCTACCTAACATACCTACCTGGGGGAACAAAACCTGTGGAGAAAAAGAAAGATTAATTAAGGAAAAAGTAGAGTCTGCGGGGGGAGGAGCATTGGGACTATATAAGGGGCACACACACAGGGCAGCTCATTTTGCTGGAAGCCCTCGCCTGATGAAGACCTAAACGGTCGAAACGCGTCGCGATAGGGGCTAAAACTAAACATAAAGCTAAATTCAGCAATACCTAAAGCTAATCCAGCACTAACTAAAGCAAACAAGATTAAGAGCTAAAGATAAACTTAAAACTAATTTGGCATAAACTAAAGCTAATTCAGCACAAACTAAAGCTAAGAGTGATAAGAACTAAAGCTAATCTAGCACAAATTAAAGCTAATCCAGCACCAACTAAAGCTAAACATAATGGCTAATTTTTTGACAAACAGCCAGGCATAGGCCTGGCTAATTTTCAATCTTTTGTGGATAGGGAGAATGAGGATATGGCAAATGGTGTGGGGTGACAGTGTTGGGCAGTAGAGGGAAGGACCGTGCATTTCACTGGGGCTGCATCTTTGCAGCCCCAGTATATATTTTCTAACCCTAACCAGCCAGTTATCCTCCCTAACGTAAGTCCTAAACCTAACCCCAACCCCGCTAACCCTCTTATCTTAAACCTAATATCCCTTTAAATAATAATTTATAGCCATAACCCTGACCTAAGCCCTAAACCTAACCCACTAAGAACCCAATGCCTAAACCTAAGATAACTAACCCATTCAAGCTAACCTAGCTGAACCCAAGAGTAAAGCACTCAGATACGCTACCTTGGGACCGCAAGACCTACAACACGGTCATAAAGCCTAAAAGGGCTAACCCCATGAGTAAGGTCTCAAGAACACGGTAGGGGACTTCAACGGAGATAAAGCACACTTAAGACACCGGACATAAACCTGCAACACAAGAGATAAAACATTCAGAGTAAGATGACATACACAAAACAAGATGAAGACACATTCACAACTACAGAAGAGACAAGTCCAGGAGACTCAAATACAGATACTCATATAATAAACATAAATACGAGTTTAAGCCTTACTTAGGAAACTCAGTGGGGATCCATACACTGATAACATTTACTAACACACAAGAGAGATAAACTAACTAGGATCTCAATAAAGATACAATTAAACTGACAAACATAAACTGACGCTACATGAATCTCACGAGTCACCAAAACCTGCGTGGAAAACCTGGAATTAGAACTTCATACAGAACATACACAAAAACTACAATCACATAAACCTAAAAACTAACACAATTTATACTTACCCATTGACTGAACCTAAAATACCTACCTAACATACCTACCTGGGGGAACAAAACCTGTGGAGAAAAGAAAGATTAATTAAGGAAAAAGTAGAGTCTCTGGGGGAGGAGCATTGGGACTATATAAGGGCACACACACAGGGCAGCTCATTTTGCTGGAAGCCCTCGCCTGATGAAAGACCTAAGCGGTCGAAGCAGCGTCGCGATAGGGGCTAAAACTAAACATAAAGCTAAATTCAGCAATACCTAAAGCTAATCCAGCACTAACTAAAGCAAACAAGATTAAGAGCTAAAGATAAACTTAAAACTAATTTGGCATAAACTAAAGCTAATTCAGCACAAACTAAAGCTAAGAGTGATAAGAACTAAAGCTAATCTAGCACAAATTAAAGCTAATCCAGCACCAACTAAAGCTAAACATAATGGCTAATTTTTGACAAACAGCCAGGCATAGGCCTGGCTAATTTTCTATCTTTTGTGGATAGGGAGAATGAGGATATGGCAAATGGTGTGGGGTGACAGTGTTGGGCAGTAGAGGAAGGACCGTGCATTTCACTGGGGCTGCATCTTTGCAGCCCCAGTATATATTTTCTAACCCTAACCAGCCAGTTATCCTCCCTAACGTAAGTCCCTAAACCTAACCCCAACCCCGCTAACCCTCTTATCTTAAACCTAATATCCCTTTAAATAATAATTTATAGCCATAACCTGACCTAAGCCTAAACCTAACCACTAAGAACCCAATGCCTAAACCTAAGATAACTAACCCCATTCAAGCTAACCTAGCTGAACCCAAGAGTAAAGCACTCAGATACGCTTACCTTGGGACCGCAAGACCTACAACACGGTCATAAAGCCTAAAAGGGCTAACCCCATGAGTAAGGTCTCAAGAACACGGTAGGGGACTTCAACGGAGATAAAGCACACTTAAGACACCGGACATAAACCTGCAACACAAGAGATAAAACATTCAGAGTAAGATGACATACACAAAACAAGATGAAGACACATTCACAACTACAGAAGAGACAAGTCCAGGAGACTCAAATACAGATACTCATATAATAAACATAAATACGAGTTTAAGCCTTAAATAAGGAAACTCAGTGGGGTCCTACACATCCATAAACTGATAACATTTAAACTAACACACAAGAGAGATAAATCCTAACTAGGATCTCAATAAAGATACAATTAAACTGACAAACATAAACTGACGCTACATGAATCTCACGAGTCACCAAAACCTGCGTGGAAAACCTGGAATTAGAACTTCATACAGAACATACACAAAAACTACAATCACATAAACCTAAAAACTAACACAATTCATACTTACCCGTTGACTGAACCTAAAATACCTACCTAACATACCTACCTGGGGAACAAAACCTGTGGAGAAAAAGAAAGATTAATTAAGGAAAAGTAGAGTCTGCGGGGGGAGGAGCATTGGGACTATATAAGGGGCACACACACAGGGCAGCTCATTTTGCTGGAAGCCCTCGCCTGATGAAGACCTAAACGGTCGAAACGCGTCGCGATAGGGGCTAAAACTAAACATAAAGCTAAATTCAGCAATACCTAAAGCTAATCCAGCACTAACTAAAGCAAACAAGATTAAGAGCTAAAGATAAACTTAAAACTAATTTGGCATAAACTAAAGCTAATTCAGCACAAACTAAAGCTAAGAGTGATAAGAACTAAAGCTAATCTAGCACAAATTAAAGCTAATCCAGCACCAACTAAAGCTAAACATAATGGCTAATTTTTGACAAACAGCCAGGCATAGGCCTGGCTAATTTTCAATCTTTGTGGATAGGGAGAATGAGGGATATGGCAAATGGTGTGGGGTGACAGTGTTGGGCAGTAGAGGGAAGGACCAGCATTTCACTGGGGCTGCATCTTTGCAGCCCCAGTATATATTTTCTAACCCTAACCAGCCAGTTATCCTCCCTAACGTAAGTCCCTAAACCTAACCCCAACCCCGCTAACCCTCTTATCTTAAACCTAATATCCCTTTAAATAATAATTTATAGCCATAACCCTGACCTAAGCCCTAAACCTAACCACTAAGAACCCAATGCCTAAACCTAAGATAACTAACCCCATTCAAGCTAACCTAGCTGAACCCAAGAGTAAAGCACTCAGATACGCTTACCTTGGGACCGCAAGACCTACAACACTGTCATAAAGCCTAAAAAGGGCTAACCCCATGAGTAAGGTCTCAAGAACACGGTAGGGGACTTCAACGGAGATAAAGCACACTTAAGACACCGGACATAAACCTGCAACACAAGAGATAAAACATTCAGAGTAAGATGACATACACAAAACAAGATGAAGACACATTCACAACTACAGAAGAGACAAGTCCAGGAGACTCAAATACAGATACTCATATAATAAACATAAATACGAGTTTAAGCCTTAAATAAGGAAACTCAGTGGGGTCCTACACATCCATAAACTGATAACATTTAAACTAACACACAAGAGAGATAAATCTAACTAGGATCTCAATAAAGATACAATTAAACTGACAAACATAAACTGACGCTACATGAATCTCACGAGTCACCAAAACCTGCGTGGAAAACCTGGAATTAGAACTTCATACAGAACATACACAAAAACTACAATCACATAAACCTAAAAACTAACACAATTCATACTTACCCATTGACTGAACCTAAAATACCTACCTAACATACCTACCTGGGGAACAAAACCTGTGGAGAAAAAGAAAGATTAATTAAGGAAAAAGTAGAGTCTGCGGGGAGGAGCATTGGGACTATATAAGGGGCACACACACAGGGCAGCTCATTTTGCTGGAAGCCCTCGCCTGATGAAGACCTAAACGGTCGAAAAGCGTCGCGATAGGGGATAAAACTAAACATAAAGCTAAATTCAGCAATACCTAAAGCTAATCCAGCACTAACTAAAGCAAACAAGATTAAGAGCTAAAGATAAACTTACAACTAATTTGGCATAAACTAAAGCTAATTCAGCACAAACTAAAGCTAAGAGTGATAAGAACTAAAGCTAATCTAGCACAAATTAAAGCTAATCCAGCACCAACTAAAGCTAAACATAATGGCTAATTTTTTTGACAAACAGCCAGGCATAGGCCTGGCTAATTTTCAATCTTTTGTGGATAGGGAGAATGAGGGATATGGCAAATGGTGTGGGGTGACAGTGTTGGGCAGTAGAGGAAGGACCGTGCATTTCACTGGGGCTGCATCTTTGCAGCCCCAGTATATATTTTCTAACCCTAACCAGCCAGTTATCCTCCCTAACGTAAGTCCTAAACCTAACCCCAACCCAGCTAACCCTCTTATCTTAAACCTAATATCCCTTTAAATAATAATTTATAGCCATAACCCTGACCTAAGCCCTAAACATAACCACTAAGAACCCAATGCCTAAACCTAAGATAACTAACCCCATTCAAGCTAACCCTAGCTTGAACCCAAGAGTAAAGCACTCAGATACGCTACCTTGGGAACCCAAGACCTACAACACGGTCATAAAGCCTAAAAGGGCTAACCCCATGAGTAAGGTCTCAAGAACACGGTAGGGGACTTCAACGGAGATAAAGCACACTTAAGACACCGGACATAAACCTGCAACACAAGAGATAAAACATTCAGAGTAAGATGACATACACAAAACAAGATGAAGACACATTCACAACTACAGAAGAGACAAGTCCAGGAGACTCAAATACAGATACTCATATAATAAACATAAATACGAGTTTAAGCCTTAAATAAGGAAACTCAGTGGGGTCCTACACATCCATAAACTGATAAAATTTAAACTAACACACAGAGAGATAAATCCTAACTAGGATCTCAATAAAGATACAATTAAACTGACAAACATAAACTGACGCTACATGAATCTCACGAGTCACCAAAACCTGCGTGGAAAACCTGGAATTAGAACTTCATACAGAACATACACAAAAACTACAATCACATAAACCTAAAAACTAACACAATTCATACTTACCCATTGACTGAACCTAAAATACCTACCTAACATACCTACCTGGGGGAACAAAACCTGTGGAGAAAAAGAAAGATTAATTAAGGAAAAAGTAGAGTCTGCGGGGGGAGGAGCATTGGGACTATATAAGGGGCACACACACAGGGCAGCTCATTTTGCTGGAAGCCCTCGCCTGATGAAGACCTAAACGGTTAAGCAGTCGTCGCGATAGAGGCTAAAACTAAACATAAAGCTAAATTCAGCAATACCTAAAGCTAATCCAGCACTAACTAAAGCAAACAAGATTAAGAGCTAAAGATAAACTTAAAACTAATTTGGCATAAACTAAAGCTAATTCAGCACAAACTAAAGCTAAGAGTGATAAGAACTAAAGCTAATCTAGCACAAATTAAAGCTAATCCAGCACCAACTAAAGCTAAACCAAATGGCTAATTTATTGACAAACAGCCAGGCATAGGCCTGGCTAATTTTCAATCTTTTGTGGATAGGGAGAATGAGGGATATGGCAAATGGTGTGGGGTGACAGTGTTGGGCAGTAGAGGGAAGGACCGTGCATTTCACTGGGGCTGCATCTTTGCAGCCCCAGTATATATTTTCTAACCCTAACCAGCCAGTTATCCTCCCTAACGTAAGTCCCTAAACCTAACCCCAACCCCGCTAACCCTCTTATCTTAAACCTAATATCCCTTTAAATAATAATTTATAGCCATAACCCCTGACCTAAGCCCTAAACCTAACCACTAAGAACCCAATGCCTAAACCTAAGATAACTAACCCCATTCAAGCTAACCTAGCTGAACCCAAGAGTAAAGCACTCAGATACGCTTTACCTTGGGACCGCAAGACCTACAACACGGTCATAAAGCCTAAAAGGGCTAACCCCATGAGTAAGGTCTCAAGAACACGGTAGGGGACTTCAACGGAGATAAAGCACACTTAAGACACCGGACATAAACCTGCAACACAAGAGATAAAACATTCAGAGTAAGATGACATACACAAAACAAGATGAAGACACATTCACAACTACAGAAGAGACAAGTCCAGGAGACTCAAATACAGATACTCATATAATAAACATAAATACGAGTTTAAGCCTTCAATAAGGAAACTCAGAGGGGTCCTACACATCCATAAACTGATAACATTTAAACTAACACACAGAGAGATAAACTAACTAGGATCTCAATAAAGATACAATTAAACTGACAAACATAAACTGACGCTACATGAATCTCACGAGTCACCAAAACCTGCGTGGAAAACCTGGAATTAGAACTTCATACAGAACATACACAAAAACTACAATCACATAAACCTAAAAACTAACACAATTTATACTTACCCATTGACTGAACCTAAAATACCTACCTAACATACCTACCTGGGGAACAAAACCTGTGGAGAAAAAGAAAGATTAATTAAGGAAAAGTAGAGTCTGTGGGGAGGAGCATTGGGACTATATAAGCACACACACAGGGCAGCTCATTTTGCTGGAAGCCCTCGCCTGATGAAGACCTAAGCGGTCGAGCGTCGCGATAGGGGCTAAAACTAAACATAAAGCTAAATTCAGCAATACCTAAAGCTAATCCAGCACTAACTAAAGCAAACAAGATTAAGAGCTAAAGATAAACTTAAAACTAATTTGGCATAAACTAAAGCTAATTCAGCACAAACTAAAGCTAAGAGTGATAAGAACTAAAGCTAATCTAGCACAAATTAAAGCTAATCCAGCACCAACTAAAGCTAAACATAATGGCTAATTTTTGACAAACAGCCAGGCATAGGCCTGGCTAATTTTCAATCTTTTGTGGATAGGGAGAATGAGGGATATGGCAAATGGTGTGGGGTGACAGTGTTGGGCAGTAGAGGAAGGACCGAGCATTTCACTGGGGCTGCATCTTTGCAGCCCCAGTATATATTTTCTAACCCTAACCAGCCAGTTATCCTCCCTAACGTAAGTCCCTAAACCTAACCCCAACCCCGCTAACCCTCTTATCTTAAACCTAATATCCCTTTAAATAATAATTTATAGCCATAACCCTGACCTAAGCCCTAAACCTAACCACTAAGAACCCAATGCCTAAACCTAAGATAACTAACCCCATTCAAGCTAACCTAGCTGAACCCAAGAGTAAAGCACTCAGATACGCTACCTTGGGACCGCAAGACCTACAACACGGTCATAAAGCCTAAAAAGGGCTAACCCATGAGTAAGGTCTCAAGAACACGGTAGGGGACTTCAACGGAGATAAAGCACACTTAAGACACCGGACATAAACCTGCAACACAAGAGATAAAACATTCAGAGTAAGATGACATACACAAAACAAGATGAAGACACATTCACAACTACAGAAGAGACAAGTCCAGGAGACTCAAATACAGATACTCATATAATAAACATAAATACGAAGTTTAAGCCTTAAATAAGGAAACTCAGTGGGGTCCTACACATCCATAAACTGATAACATTTAAACTAACACACAAGAGAGATAAATCCTAACTAGGATCTCAATAAAGATACAATTAAACTGACAAACATAAACTGACGCTACATGAATCTCACGAGTCACCAAAACCTCGTGGAAAACCTGGAATTAGAACTTCATACAGAACATACACAAAAACTACAATCACATAAACCTAAAAACTAACACAATTTATACTTACCCATTGACTGAACCTAAAATACCTACCTAACATACCTACCTGGGGAACAAAACCTGTGGAGAAAAAGAAAGATTAATTAAGGAAAAAGTAGAGTCTGCGGGGGGAGGAGCATTGGGACTATATAAGGCACACACACAGGGCAGCTCATTTTGCTGGAAGCCCTCGCCTGATGAAGACCTAAGCGGTCGAAACGTCGCGATAGGGGTTAAAACTAAACATAAAGCTAAATTCAGCAATACCTAAAGCTAATCCAGCACTAACTAAAGCAAACAAGATTAAGAGCTAAAGATAAACTTAAAACTAATTTGGCATAAACTAAAGCTAATTCAGCACAAACTAAAGCTAAGAGTGATAAGAACTAAAGCTAATCTAGCACAAATTAAAGCTAATCCAGCACCAACTAAAGCTAAACATAATGGCTAATTTTTGACAAACAGCCAGGCATAGGCCTGGCTAATTTTCAATCTTTGTGGATAGGGAGAATGAGGGATATGGCAAATGGTGTGGGGTGACAGTGTTGGGCAGTAGAGGGAAGGACCGTGCATTTCACTGGGGCTGCATCTTTGCAGCCCCAGTATATATTTTCTAACCCTAACCAGCCAGTTATCCTCCCTAACGTAAGTCCCTAAACCTAACCCCAACCCCGCTAACCCTCTTATCTTAAACCTAATATCCCTTTAAATAATAATTTATAGCCATAACCCTGACCTAAGCCCTAAACCTAACCACTAAGAACCCAATGCCTAAACCTAAGATAACTAACCCCATTCAAGCTAACCTAGCTGAACCCAAGAGTAAAGCACTCAGATACGCTTACCTTGGGACCGCAAGACCTACAACACTGTCATAAAGCCTAAAAAGGGCTAACCCCATGAGTAAGGTCTCAAGAACACGGTAGGGGGACTTCAACGGAGATAAAGCACACTTAAGACACGGACATAAACCTGCAACACAAGAGATAAAACATTCAGAGTAAGATGACATACACAAAACAAGATGAAGACACATTCACAACTACAGAAGAGACAAGTCCAGGAGACTCAAATACAGATACTCATATAATAAACATAAATACGAGTTTAAGCCTTAAATAAGGAAACTCAGTGGGGTCCTACACATCCATAAACTGATAACATTTAAACTAACACACAAGAGAGATAAATCCTAACTAGGATCTCAATAAAGATACAATTAAACTGACAAACATAAACTGACGCTACATGAATCTCACGAGTCACCAAAACCTGCGTGGAAAACCTGGAATTAGAACTTCATACAGAACATACACAAAAACTACAATCACATAAACCTAAAAACTAACACAATTCATACTTACCCATTGACTGAACCTAAAATACCTACCTAACACATACCTACCTGGGGAACAAAACCTGTGGAGAAAAAGAAAGATTAATTAAGGAAAAAGTAGAGTCTGCGGGGGGAGGAGCATTGGGACTATATAAGGGGCACACACACAGGGCAGCTCATTTTGCTGGAAGCCCTCGCCTGATGAAGACCTAAACGGTCGAAACGCGTCGCGATAGGGGCTAAAACTAAACATAAAGCTAAATTCAGCAATACCTAAAGCTAATCCAGCACTAACTAAAGCAAACAAGATTAAGAGCTAAAGATAAACTTAAAACTAATTTGGCATAAACTAAAGCTAATTCAGCACAAATTAAAGCTAAGAGTGATAAGAACTAAAGCTAATCTAGCACAAATTAAAGCTAATCCAGCACCAACTAAAGCTAAACATAATGGCTAATTTTTGACAAACAGCCAGGCATAGGCCTGGCTAATTTTCAATCTTTTGTGGATAGGAGAATGAGGATATGGCAAATGGTGTGGGGTGACAGTGTTGGGCAGTAGAGGAAGGACAGTGCATTTCACTGGGGCTGCATCTTTGCAGCCCCAGTATTTATTTTCTAACCCTAACCAGCCAGTTATCCTCCCTAACGTAAGTCCCTAAACCTAACCCCAACCCCGCTAACCCTCTTATCTTAAACCTAATATCCCTTTAAATAATAATTTATAGCCATAACCCTGACCTAAGCCCTAAACCTAACCACTAAGAACCCAATGCCTAAACCTAAGATAACTAACCCATTCAAGCTAACCTAGCTGAACCCAAGAGTAAAGCACTCAGATACGCTTACCTTGGGACCGCAAGACCTACAACACGGTCATAAAGCCTAAAAAGGGCTAACCCCATGAGTAAGGTCTCAAGAACACGGTAGTAGGGGACTTCAACGGAGATAAAGCACACTTAAGACACGGACATAAACCTGCAACACAAGAGATAAAACATTCAGAGTAAGATGACATACACAAAACAAGATGAAGACACATTCACAACTACAGAAGAGACAAGTCCAGGAGACTCAAATACAGATACTCATATAATAAACATAAATACGAGTTTAAGCCTTAAATAAGGAAACTCAGTGGGGTCCTACACATCCATAAACTGATAACATTTAAACTAACACACAAGAGAGATAAATCCTAACTAGGATCTCAATAAAGATACAATTAAACTGACAAACATAAACTGACGCTACATGAATCTCACGAGTCACCAAAACCTGCGTGGAAAACCTGGAATTAGAACTTCATACAGAACATACACAAAAACTACAATCACATAAACCTAAAAACTAACACAATACAAACTTACACATTGACTGAACCTAAAATACCTACCTAACATACCTACCTGGGGGAACAAAACCTGTGGAGAAGAAAGAAAGATTAATTAAGGAAAAAGTAGAGTCTGCGGGGAGGAGCATTGGGACTATATAGGGCACACACACAGGGCAGCTCATTTTGCTGGAAGCCCTCGCCTGATGAAGACCTAAACGGTCGAAACGCGTCGCGATAGGGGCTAAAACTAAACATAAAGCTAAATTCAGCAATACCTAAAGCTAATCCAGCACTAACTAAAGCAAACAAGATTAAGAGCTAAAGATAAACTTAAAACTAATTTGGCATAAACTAAAGCTAATTCAGCACAAACTAAAGCTAAGAGTGATAAGAACTAAAGCTAATCTAGCACAAATTAAAGCTAATCCAGCACCAACTAAAGCTAAACATAATGGCTAATTTTTGACAAACAGCCAGGCATAGGCCTGGCTAATTTTCAATCTTTTGTGGATAGGGAGAATGAGGGATATGGCAAATGGTGTGGGGTGACAGTGTTGGGCAGTAGAGGGAAGGACCGTGCATTTCACTGGGGCTGCATCTTTGCAGCCCCAGTATATATTTTCTAACCCTAACCCTAACCCTAACCCTCTGCCTTCTGATGGCAAGGAGCCCAATAGATCTGCCGCTAGGCCCAAAGAATCCTATGCTACCCCTAAGCCTAAGCTAAATCTAGCCCCAATGCCTAAACCTAACCCTTACCCACTCACCTACCTCTAACCCCTAAGCCCTAGATTCTACACCTAGCCCTAGCCCCTACCCTAACCCTAACCAACCCCCACCCAACCCACTAAACCATAAATATAAGAAAACAAAAAATAGAAAAGATACTTACCTGGGATGAATACCTGTGAAGGAAAATACCACAGATGAGAAACACAATATGGATTAAGAAAATACTTACCCCAGATGAATACCTGTGAAGGAAAATACCACAGATGAAGAAAGCTAAACTTAAAAATATGAATACCTGGGATGAATACCTGTGAAGAATAAATGCCACAGAGGAAACAATTAAGCTAACAAAGCTAACATTAAGGGCAAAAATAGCCAAACAAAAAGATAAATACCCCAGATGATACTCACTTAGAGCCCTAGCCTGATGAAGACCAAACTGAGTCGAAACGTTGCAACAGGGCTAAGTGAGACTTGAAAGAAAAGCGCTAAGACACAATTTACAAGACACAATTTGAACTCTAAATTTATAAGACACAATTTAATTAAGACACACTTTATAATGTGGGAACTGGGTGGGAGGGAGGGATGGGTATTAAGGGATTATTAGGAGTTGGGAGGGGGGAGGATAAGGTGAATAGTGGTGTGAGTGGACGGTGCGGGGAGATGGGTAGAGGGAGAAAGGATTTACTAAGTCTAGTTGGGGATAGTGAACTGGCGGTCACTCTGAGCGTCTCAGAAGGAGGTGAACCGTGTTGGGGAGATGTTCTCTGGGGGGGAAGTTCCCCATGAGGGGAGGTGACATTGTGTAAGGACCGTGCCAAACCTGCGCAGCACTTCGGTGAGGCCAGGATCTTTCCTAAACCTAATCCTGCCAGTGCCTACACATAGTTCTGCCTCTCTGGAGGCGTTGACCTGCACGGATCTGCCTTCTGATGGCAAGGAGCCCAATAGATCTGCCCGCTAGGCCCAAAGAATCCTATGCTACCCCTAAGCCTAAGCTAAATCTAGCCCCAATGCCTAAACCTAACCCTTACCCACTCACCTACCTCTAACCCCTAAGCCCTAGATTCTACACCTAGCCCTAGCCCCTACCCTAACCCTAACCAACCCCCACCCAACCCACTAAACCCTAAATTTAAGAAAACAAAAAAAGATAAAAAGATACTTACCTGGGATGAATACCTGTGAAGGAAAATACCACAGATGAGAAACACAATATGGATTAAGAAAATACTTACCCCAGATGAATACCTGTGAAGGAAAATACCACAGATGAAGAAAGCTAAACTTAAAAATATGAATACCTGGGATGAATACCTGTGCAGAATAAATGCCACAGAGGAAACACTTCAGCTAACCAAGCGAACATGAAGGGCAAAAATAGCCACACAAACAGATAAATCCCCCCGATGATACTCACTTAGAGCCCTAGCCTGTTGAAGACCAAACTGAGTCGAAACGTTGCAACAGGGCTAAGTGAGACTTGAAAGAAAAGAAAAGAGCTAAGACACAATTTACAAGACACAATTTGAACTCTAAATTTATAAAGACACAATTTAATTAAGACACAATTTATAATGGGGGAACGGGGGGGGGGGGGGGGTAGGGGTATTAAGGGATTATTAGGAGTTGGGAGGGGGGAGGATAAGGTGAATAGTGGTGTGAGTGGACGGTGCGGGGAGATGGGTAGAGGGAGAAAGGATTTACTAAGTCTAGTTGGGGATAGTGAACTGGCGGTCACTCTGAGCGTCTCAGAAGGAGGTGAACCGTGTTGGGGAGATGTTCTCTGGGGGGGAAGTTCCCCATGAGGGGAGGTGACATTGTGTAAGGACCGTGCCAAACCTGCGCAGCACTTCGGTGAGGCCAGGATCTTTCCTAAACCTAATCCTGCCAGTGCCTACACATAGTTCTGCCTCTCTGGAGGCGTTGACCTGCACGGATCTGCCTTCTGATGGCAAGGAGCCCAATAGATCTGCCCCGCTAGGCCCAAAGAATCCTATGCTACCCCTAAGCCTAAGCTAAATCTAGCCCCAATGCCTAAACCTAACCCTTACCCACTCACCTACCTCTAACCCCTAAGCCCTAGATTCTACACCTAGCCCACTAGCCCTACCCTAACCCCCTAAACCAACCCCCACCCAACCCACTAAACCCTAAATTTAAGAAAACAAAAAAGATAAAAAAGATACTTACCTGGGATGAATACCTGTGTGAAGGAAAATACCACAGATGAGAAACACAATATGGATTAAAGAAAATACTTACCCCAGATGAATACCTGTGAAGGAAAATACCACAGATGAAGAAAAGCTAAACTTAAAAATATGAATACCTGGGATGAATACCTGTGAAGAATAAATGCCACAGAGGAAACAATTAAGCTAACAAAGCTAACATTAAGGGCAAAAATAGCCAAACCAAGATAGGGACCCAAGATGATACTCACTTAGCGCCCTCGCCTGATGAAGACCAACCTGAGTAAACGTTGCAACAACAGGGCTAAGTGAGACTTGAAAGAAAAAAGCGCTAAGACACAATTTACACAAGACACAATTTGAACTCTAAATTTATAAGACACAATTTAATTAAGACACACTTTATAATGTGGGAACTGGGTGGGAGGGAGGGATGGGTATTAAGGGATTATTAGGAGTTGGGAGGGGGGAGGATAAGGTGAATAGTGGTGTGAGTGGACGGTGCGGGGAGATGGGTAGAGGGAGAAAGGATTTACTAAGTCTAGTTGGGGATAGTGAACTGGCGGTCACTCTGAGCGTCTCAGAAGGAGGTGAACCGTGTTGGGGAGATGTTCTCTGGGGGGGAAGTTCCCCATGAGGGGAGGTGACATTGTGTAGGGACCGTGCCAAACCTGCGCAGCACCGGTGAGGCCAGGATCTTCCTAAACCCTAATCCTGCCAGTGCCTACACATAGTTCTGCCTCTCTGGAGGCGTTGACCTGCACGGATCTGCTTCTGATGGCAAGGAGCCCAATAGATCTGCCGCTAGGGCCAAAGAATCCTATGCTACCCCTAAGCCTAAGCTAAATCTAGCCCCAATGCCTAAACCTAACCCTTACCCACTCACCTACCTCTAACCCCTAAGCCCTAGATTCTACACCTAGCCCTAGCCCCTACCCTAACCCTAACCAACCCCCACCCAACCCACTAAACCCTAAATTTAAGAAAACAAAAAAAGATAAAAAGATACTTACCTGGGATGAATACCTGTGAAGGAAAATACCACAGATGAGAAACACAATATGGATTAAGAAAATACTTACCCCAGATGAATACCTGTGAAGGAAAATACCACAGATGAAGAAAGCTAAACTTAAAAATATGAATACCTGGGATGAATACCTGTGAAGAATAAATGCCACAGAGGAAACAATTAAGCTAACAAAGCTAACATTAAGGGCAAAAATAGCCAAACAAAAAGATAAATACCCCAGATGATACTCACTTAGAGCCCTAGCCTGATGAAGACCAAACTGAGTCGAAACGTTGCAACAGGGCTAAGTGAGACTTGAAAGAAAAGCGCTAAGACACAATTTACAAGACACAATTTGAACTCTAAATTTATAAGACACAATTTAATTAAGACACACTTTATAATGTGGGAACTGGGTGGGAGGGAGGGATGGGTATTAAGGGATTATTAGGAGTTGGGAGGGGGGAGGATAAGGTGAATAGTGGTGTGAGTGGACGGTGCGGGTAGATGGGTAGAGGGAGAAAGTATTTACTAAGTCTAGTTGGGGATAGTGAACTGGCGGTCACTCTGAGCGTCTCAGAAGGAGGTGAACCGTGTTGGGAGATGTTCTCTGGGGGAAGTTCCCATGAGGAGGTGACATTGTGTAAGGACTGCCAAACCTGGCAGCACACGGGTGAGGCCAGGATCTTTCCTAAACCTAATCCTGCCAGTGCCTACACATAGTTCTGCCTCTCTGGAGGCGTTGACCTGCACGGATCTGCCTTCTGATGGCAAGGAGCCCAATAGATCTGCCCCGCTAGGCCCAAAGAATCCTATGCTACCCCTAAGCCTAAGCTAAATCTAGCCCCAATGCCTAAACCTAACCCTTACCCACTCACCTACCTCTAACCCCTAAGCCCTAGATTCTACACCTAGCCCTAGCCCCTACCCTAACCCTAACCAACCCCCACCCAACCCACTAAACCCTAAATTTAAGAAAACAAAAAAAGATAAAAAGATACTTACCTGGGATGAATACCTGTGAAGGAAAATACCACAGATGAGAAACACAATATGGATTAAGAAAATACTTACCCCAGATGAATACCTGTGAAGGAAAATACCACAGATGAAGAAAGCTAAACTTAAAAAGATGAATACCTGGGATGAATACCTGTGAAGAATAAATGCCACAGAGGAAACAATTAAGCTAACAAAGCTAACATTAAGGGCAAAAATAGCCAAACAAAAAGATAAATACCCCAGATGATACTCACTTAGAGCCCTAGCCTGATGAAGACCAAACTGAGTCGAAACGTTGCAACAGGGCTAAGTGAGACTTGGACACACTAGGACACAATTTACAAGACACAATTCGAACTCTAAATTTATGAGACACAATCTAATTAAGACACACTTTATAATGTGGGAACTGGGTGGGAGGGAGGGATGGGTATTAAGGGATTATTAGTAGTTTGGAGGGGGGAGGGTAAGGTGAATAGTGGTGTGAGTGGACAGTGCAGGGAGATGGATAGAGGGAGAAAGGATTTACTAAGTCTAGTTGGGGATAGTGAACTGGCGGTCACTGGGGCCTAGCAAAAAAACTTTTCACTACTCAGAACTCAACAAATCAGAGTTGTTTTTGTCCTCATACGAGTCCTTGTGGATTTAAAAAAAAAAAAACTTGAACGGATGGTGGATCCCTATTTCTGAGGGAAGGATTCAAATTGTTTGCTGAGCACATGGCAAACATATCGGCGGACATCTTGGAAGATCTTCAACCCTAGGACTCTGGTAAAGGCTTTTGCACTTAATGTGGTGGTTTTTAACCTATGGGGTACTGAAAAGCCCCCCTCTGGGAGTGAACTCTTTTTGAGCCTTTTTCGAGCTTTTTTGCAGTGAAATATCAGTGGTCACTTGGAATTTGCAGTAATCATTCACCGTGAGCTTGCAGTGATTTTACAGTCTCTCTATAGTGAACTTTTCCTGCTTGATTAGCCTTACCGTCTTTCCTACGGCTGGATGGGACTCCTTTAGCCACCCCACAGAGAATGGAGATCCTCCTCCACTCATTAATCCACAATGGAAGTTCATAGATGTACTATGGGATCAACTATATACTCCTCTTTGATTATTTTTCCTGTTTTTAAGAATGGAGGTGGACTCATCTTAGGTATGTGACTTACACAGCCTGGAGTTAGTACTTAATAGGAGTGTTCCCTTTGATTATTTACGTATATTTATTGCTAAACTAATTTATTTCAGGCCAGTTTCTATATTTTTTTAATATAATTTTTTTTTATATATTTTTTTTTATTTATAGGATATGGTATCCTTTTCTCCTTTAATTTGGATTTGTCTTGTCTCTTTCCTCTTCCAAACTTGTAGCACTTCTTCTGGTCCTGTCTTTTTCTTCTCTCCTTTCACCTTTTAACCCCTGAACTTAGCCTCACAGACTACTATGACCTTGGGGCTACAGAACCGTTTCCAGGCTCTGAACATGATCCAAGAACAAGGTGAGTCAGACCTACAAGACGGACAGGATGTTAGTCCCACAATTTTTCCAACTCAACTGGCTAGGAAATATTTTAAACTCCTCCAGGCCATACATCATTTGGAAATTCTAAACAAGGCCCACCAGGAGGGTAACCTGCCTCCTGGAATGACCAAACAAATGTTAAAACTGACAACATTCATTAAACCAGCCTGCCCAAATTCAACTACATCGAATAAAGTGTCGGAAGCAACTAAGAATTGGATGAGAGAAATCCTTAAAACTTTATTTGAACACTATGAACATACAATCTCAACATTGCTAGAAAGCCAGGAGGAGTTCCACCAGGAGGCCTTTGATAAGGCAATCATATGGGCTAAAATACGATATAAACGAAAATTTACTGACTCCTCAGTTGACGTGTTTAGGGACCTCATCCAATCTACCCCGGGATTTAATTTCCCATCTAATTCTCCCACTATCCCGGTAACGAAACCCAGGCAGTATTCTGTGGTAGCTCAGGTTCTCGGAGGAGGATTTTCCTCCACTACCAAAACCGGGTAGTGGGAGTCTGCATAGAGACATTCCCCTCCCCCCATCATCACAGACATTTGACATAACATTAGGGTCTCGTATAACATGCACACAATTGACTATGACACCTAGGGTAGTTCTTGAGAAATTACCAATCACAAATACAGCGGTTAATTGTCCAGAGTTTGACTTGTTGTCTTTTGCTTCCCAGGGATCGGATGGAGTGGGAAATGATCCATCAATTCCCACTATCAGTCAAAGAGAGGAAAGAGAGAGGACGATGAGGACTAGGCCACAAAATCAAGTCAATGAATTGACTGAAAAAAGGCCAAACTCTGAGTCCACCTCCTCAATCCAAACTGAGACTGGAGGAGCCCCTACTTCCCATCCGACCCAACTCCCTATTAGACACACAAGATCGAGTGATAAAAATGCTGCTTGGGCTCTCAGAACCACAAAACCAATTGTTTTTCTGGGAGATTCTAACCTGAGCAGAATACCACAATACACTAACCCAAACATTCAAATTGATAGCTTCCCAGGAGTGTCCTTCCAACAACTAACAGACTTGGTGAAAGAGGCCATAGTGGAAAACCCAGTGGAGCTTGTAGTCATCTCGGCAGGTATTATTAACTGTACTAAGCTTCATGAACCGCAGACAACCTGGCGCCAATTGTTGGGCCTTCAACAAATCAGAGATTTTAATCACAAGGTGGAGGCTGATGTCGCTACTTTTTGCCAACACTAGACCAGAGAGACTTTGAGGTTAATGCCAGGGACTGGATACACTGGCTTAAGAGGACGGCGGAGACAATGTGGGACTTTTGGTTGGGTTGTTTAAACTCACTGGGGGCCAAACATGTCAAACAAACCCCCTCATAGGCAACATACTGAATTTGTCTAAACATTTCCAACTGACTTCATTACAAGTAGACATTCTGTCAAAGGGCCTGACCTTCATTCCAACCCCTTCAAAATTTGATAAAGAGAGCTTTTATAAGGATCTACACTCCTATCATAGGAGACTCAAAATTTTAGATTATTTTGATTTTGAGAGACTGGAAGAATGGACCCCATTCCAGTCACCCTCCCCCTGGGAACCTCCAGAAGACCAGATTTCGCCTTTGGTGGGAGAACATTGTGCTCGGGATTGGGCCATATTCTCAGATCAATCAGTCTTCCCTAAAGCCCCTTCTAAAGGGAATATTTCACTGGAAGAGCGCCTGGCATTAAAACAACTTAGTAATAATAATATGGTGGTGATTAAACCAGCAGATAAAGGCTCAGTAATAGTGATCTTGGATAGAGCGCAGTACTTGAAAGAGGCGGAACGACAACTCTCGGTCTGTCGCACTACATTCCTTTATCAGAATCTATCCAGGCGGAAACTCGAGCTCTTCAAATACCAATATTAGACAAATTGAAACAACAAGGGTTTATTACAACACGCCAACGGAAGTTTTTGCTGGGACCAGATGAACCTAGACCGAGACTTTTTTATCTACTCCCTTGTCTTGGCCTATCCAGGGCATCCCACCGGGGAGACCAATTATTAGTGACTGTGACTCAGAATCCTATCACATTGCGAAATTCATAGATTATTTCCTCAATCCTATCTCACAATGCCATGATAGTTACATTAAGGACACCTATGATTTTATTGAAAAAATGAGAGAAATCCAGGTTCCTTCGCAGACCTTTCTATTCAATATTTACATAGTTTCATTATATACGAATATTGATACAGAACTGGGTCTCCAATACATTGGGGAGGCTTTTATAAGCATCCGGATAGCAACCGACCAGATGAGGCTATTTTAGAACTCCTTAGGTTGGGCCTAACCCGGAATGACTTCCTTTTTAATGATAAATTTTACCTGCAGATACATGGAACGGCTATGGGGAAAACTTTTGCACCCTCATATGCCAACATATACATGGCATCCTGGGAGAGAACTGTTTTTCCAAAGTGTCCACAACGTCCTCTGCTGTTCTTTAGATTTCTGGATGACATTTTTGGTTTGTGGCCATATGGTAAGGAAGCCTTTGATCATTTTATAATGATCCTTAACAACCACCACAAAACCATTAAAGTCACCAGCAATTTACAACCCCATAGCATTGAATTCTTGGATACAGAGATTTTCTTTGTAGATGGGAAAACAGCAGGACAGGAGGGGCTAGCTACTAGGTGTTTTCAAAGTACAGATACACATGCACTGTTACATAAATCATCATACCACCCTAAACACACCTTCAAGGGAATAGTGAAGTCCCAACTGATCCGGTTCCATCGCATCTGCACCTTGGAGGAGGATTTTGAAAAGGCCACTAGGGTACTCTTTGCGGCCCTAAGAAAACGGGGGTACGCCCGGAGATTCTTGAGGAGCATTAAGGCCCAGGTGAAATCCTCATTTCAAAACCAACAACACACTGACAGTCAACCTCTTACTTCAAGAGAACTGGCGACAAGCTTTCAATAGTGTCAAAATATGGGCTCAAAAACAATTCAAACGGAGACTACATACTGATGCCATTGACAGTGCAGAGGCATTGTTGATATCCTTGATGAATACTGAACAAACTCTAACCTTACCTCCACAACACAACGAGGACATCCAGACTGAGGCAACGCCTGTTCCGTCAACTCCAATGCGGAGGACAACATCCCTCAGGTGGAGGAGTCTCCGCCCCTACAGGGAGCGGACATTACCTTTTCACCACGGAATCCTTTCGTCCTGGAGGGCAGGACAGACGTTGATGTTCAGCAGTCACCTCTCCCAAGAGAGTGGTCAAGAACAGGAGAATTCGGAACCCATGCATCCTCTCTGACGAAGATCCTCTGTTGAATATTAACTCAATTTCTACTGAGACAGAGGAACCAAAACTATTGAGGAAAAGGAATCAAAAATTAAACGCAACATTGAAACCCAAACAGATGGAAGACTATCTCCGGTTGATAGTGCCTTGGAGGAACCTACTCTACCCTCTCAGGCTTGTTCCCGGAGTCCAATTAATACTATAACAACAAATCATATAGAATTCAGGGACACTTCCCCAGGGAAAAGACCCCTGGAGAAATAACACTACTTACCGCAGAGACAGGAACAGAGCCGTCCTATCGTCCAACCCGACACCCACAAACCACTAGGAAGATGATGGATTGGTCCCTGACTGCTAGAAAGAAATGGCTTATTATGGGGGACTCGAATCTGTCTAGGTTACCCAATCATGACATACCGGACCTACAGATCGATAGCTACCCAGGGGCCAATTTTAGACACGCAGAGGCCATCCTGGGAAGAGCTAGATCATTTGAAAGGGTGGAGAAAATAATCTTGTCTTTCGGGATCTTCCATATGGAACAAAAACCTAGACAAACAGCTGTTAAGCAGCTACAAAAGGCTTTGAAAATTGCTAAGGACACTTTTCCACATGCGGAAGTTTGGATCCCGCTCATCAACTTCTCCAAGGATCTGGAGAAGGAATACCAAAACAACCTAGATGAGCTAAATGCTCACATCCGAATCAACATGCCGTTTATTCCAAAATTGCCAGCTAACCTATTTCAGACGGATGATAAAATCCAATGGTCAAAATCTACAGCAGCGGCGATGTTACAACATTGGATGAAATACTAAAAACCATTTGGAGAACTTTTTTAAAATTAGTTACATAATCTTCAGGGGAGCCTGGGGGGCGGGGAGTCACTGGCTAACCATGGAGATGGACTGTGCCTAACGTGTTCCCTGACTGTCAGGGACACGGATCATTTTCTCACCTAACCCTAACCCTAACCCAGTAAAACTACCCAAACTCAAAATCTAACTCTAAATGAATGTTTTTGGCTAAAAGCCCCCGCCTCCACTATAAAAGGCGAGTACCAAGCACTTCTGGCTCATTTCAACTCTGACCAGCGAAGAGACAAGACCTCTCCTGCTAAGCTGAGCCTATTGCTTTACATTCTTTGGCTTTTTTGCCTTATAACTCTTTAAGAAGAATCTTTTTGAAAGACTTTACTTTAATATCTTTGTTTACTTTAATATCTTTGTGATTTTTGGAACTTTGGAGCGACTTGCTCCTAACAAATCCAACTTACCTTTTGTTTTTGATTTACTTTAATATCTTTGTTTACTTTTATATCTTTGTAACAGAGCAAATTGCCTTTTTTGTTAAGAGCCCAAGCCTGAAGAAGAAAAACTATTTCGAAACGTCGCGAACTATTTGGGCTTTTTGAAAAAATCTTTGCTAACTTTCATGCAAAGCTAATTCATTTTCTTTTAGCATACAGCCTGCTAGTTAACACAGAGCCCATTAAGTTTATTAAGTTCATTGTTTAGGGCTAATGATAACAATTAGTGATCTTCTGTGTTTTGAAACTTTGGAAAGGCCTTTAAAAACTTGACCCTTTGATGTGGAGACAACTTATATAGGGTCATAGAGCCTTTTATGTTTTGTATATCAATCTTTTGAAAAACATTTGTGATCTCCTGGGCGTTGTTTAGTTATTTTACTTTTTATTTTACTTCGACCAACTACTTAATATGGCTAACCGATCTAGGGAAAGATTCTGGAGACCCCGGAACAATTCCAATCAACGTTACTATCGATCGGTTAGCGGTGAGGGAAGGAACTCTCGATACAGAAGGAATCCTAGGAACATAAAAAGATCTCGTCCTAGGATTCCAAATGATAACAACTTTAGACCTCACCAAAGAACAAAATATACACCATTGGATGCTAATCAGAGAAACATCACAAAAAAGATATATGATCTGATCCGGATGCTACATCATCTCAAAAATGTTTCTCCGGAAGCTAATACTGATTCACCTCCAACTTTTCAACGAATATCTCAGTATCTAAGCTCAATTATCAAACCAGTTGCCCTCACGGAAACTACCCGTTTGTTATTGGAGGGTAATGCTAAAAATTGGGCCTACACTACCCAACTGATACTGGATGCACATTATCAGGACAATATTAATAACATGTTGGAGGAATTGAAACCCCTCATGCAACAGAATTGGCGTGAGGCTTTCAAAATTGCTTCGGACTGGGCACAAAAGAAATTCAGAAAACGCCTACATAAGGAGGCCTTAGCTAAAACCGAACAACTGCTAATGGACCTCTCTAACACAGATACTATCCTAACAACGGAACTATCTGTTAAGGCTAATGCCCAAACTCAAACTGATCCGGAGCTAATCTGGTTCTCCAATGAAGACTCCATTTTTCAGGAGGGGGAACTGGAAGAACCTCTGGTTGGGTCAGTTCACCCTCCAATTGAGGAACCTATCCTGCAGGAGTCAGAAGAGGAAATCTCTCCACCTCCTTCGGACTCAGAGGACGAAGAGACCCCTCAGCAGATGCTAACAGCTAGTTCCCCTTTTAGCTTTAAACCAATTAGACACCTCAACACTAGAAGGAAGATGGTGGACTGGTCCCTGACAGCCCGCAAGAAATGGCTAATTATAGGGGATTCAAACCTATCTCGTATCCCAGGCCATGATATTCAGGACCTGCAAATCGATAGCTTCCCGGGGGCAACTTTTAGACATGCGGAGGCCATCTTGGAGAAGGCAAAGATCATCTCCACAGTTGTGGAAAAGATAGTCCTGTCCTTTGGTATCCTCCATATGGAGCAAAAACCAAAACAAACTGCAGTGAAACAGATGCAAAGGGCTATCAGGATGGCTAAGGAGAAATTCCCGCACGCCGAAGTCTGGATTCCCCTAATTAACTTTGATCCAAATTTGGAGAGGGAATACCAGAATAATCTGGAGGAATTGAATGCACACATTCGTATAAATATGGCATTCATCCCCAAACTCCCACAACAACTTTTCCAGACTACGGACAGAATACATTGGAGTAAAAATACGGCTGAGGCCCTACTCAAACACTGGATAAAACACTTAAACTTGTAAGCCCCGTGAGCCCAATTGTCCAGGTGGGGCTACAAAATGTAGTGAACTTATCCAAATCTTTTAAACCGACACAAAAACAACTACAATTGTTGAGCAAGGGACTTACTTTTATTCCAACTTACAAATTAGATGTTAATCAGAAAAAACAGCTAACAATGGATCTTCAAACTTATCACCGCAGATTAAAACTAATGGCTTACTTCGAGGGCAGAGAGGATCCAGAACCATTACCCTTTATGCCAAAGTCGGATTGGATTCCAAAAACTAATCAATTACCAAGAACCATCCGAAATATTATTAGGGCTGATCAATACGCCCTTACCAACTTACATTGGGATAATAGGGATCCTCTAAACCTCTCACAAGAGGAGATCTTAGCCCTTAAAAATTTACAAAATAATAACCACATTGTAATAAAACCTGCGGACAAAGGCAGTGGAATAGTGATTCTAGATCGAACACAGTATACTTGGGAAGCTGAAAGGCAACTTAACAATCCAAACATTATGTTAGGTTAAAAGCATTAATATTCCAAGAAACGAGTCCTATGGTTGAAGAAATCCTGGAAAACCTACAAAAGAGGGTTACATTAATTTTAAACAAAAACTTAACTCAAAGGTCCAGGAAATCCTCGCCCAAGAATCTTCTACTTACTGCCAAAAATCCACAAAGACCCTAGCACCTGGTCCAAACCCTTGATATGATATGAGCAGTTTGCAAAGCTGAAAAAGTGCCATATGGTAAATGACCACAAGATGGCGACTATAGACCACTCTAATGTGGATGAGGAACAGAGAAAATGACTGCCAGCACAGCCAGTAGTACAAGACTTGTATGTTAGAATGCTGTTCATTGACTTCAGTTCAGCATTTAACACAATCGTACCCCAGCAACTCATACTCAAACTAGACAGGCTGGGAATTAACACCTTGATGTGCAATTGGCTGCTGGATTTCCTGACAGGAAGACCGCAGGCAGTACGGGTTGGCAGCAACACTTCCACCTCCATCACACTGAACACAGGGGCTCCCAAAGGATGTGTGCTGAACCCCATCCTCTTCACTCCTCTTACCCACGACTGCACACCGTCACACAGCTCCAACCTCTTTACCAAGTTTGCGGTTGACAACTGTTTTGGGTCACATCAGCAATAACGATGACACACACTACAGGAGCGAGGTGAGCTGCCTGGTCAAGTGGTGCAGTGACAACAACCTCTCCCTGAACGCAGAGAAGTCAAAGAAGATTGTCATAGATTTCAGGACAGCACACACGCAGCACGCCTCCCTCACCATAAACGGGGCTGCTGTGGAGAGAGTAAGCAGCACTAAGTTCCTGGGTGTGCACATCTCTGAGGACCTCTCTTGGTCAAAGAACACTGCATCAGTGGCCAGTAAAGCCCAACAGTGACTCTACTTCCTCTGTAAGATGAGGAGAGCCAAAGCCCTAGCTCTCATGATGAGCACCTTCTACAGAGGCACCATAGAGAGCATCTGAAGGACTTTTTCATGCAAGAGGATGGCCTCATCTCCACTGTCTAATTTGGATAAAGGATGCAAAACAATTTAATGCAGATGACAACATTGTGTGCAATTTCATTGACACACATAGCACTTGCGCTAAACCAGATTTGCAGACAGATCCAGAACTTCATGAACTTGTTACAAGCTTACAGATTCATTCAAAACATCATTCTTGTAAGAAAGGAAAAAGTTGTGCAGATTTAACTTCCCTCATTCACCCTCATGCAGAACTTTCATTGCAACTCCATCTCATTCAACTCCAGACAAGAAAAAACAAAATACAACTCAAGAAATACTGGAACAGTGTCTTGGAAAATGAAGATAACACCAGATTACATCAGAGGGTTTGCAGTTACAAGCAGGAATCAGTCAACAAGAATTCAAAAAAGCTATATGTGCTGTAGCGTCAAAGAACACTGTATCTGAAACGCTCTCCTCAAGAAATATGGATCAATGCATACAACCCTTGGCTGCTGCCAACACTGACTTTCAGTTTATACTGGATGCGTACAAGTAACACATGCTTGGCATTTAGAGATGTTGTTGATATAGCTCCATTGTGAATTGTTGCCATTGACAAGAACATATTAGGTCATTTGTAAGTTAGTGGAGGAAGAGTAAATACACTATAGAAATGATAGCAATACATCATGCAAAATGTGGATATTCAAATACTGAAAGCAAAATCATATGTGCTTATACAATGTTATTAAATTCTTTTTATGTACTGTGTTTCAGCTGTATTAAGTATCATACATCAGCAAAGCAGAACAAGAATTAGGTGTGCTCCTTAAAACAGCTCAACAAGCAGCACGACAGCTTGGAAATTTGGATGCAGTGAAAGAGCTACGTCAATTAGAACAAATCTATATCAATCATCGTGAGGTACGTGTTTGTGTATATTTTTGCTGTGTAGTGTTTATTAATGTAGCTAAATTTTCTAAGGAGCCATGTACTATGCAACATCTACTGTATGCGAGAATCACCATCAACAATTCAGTACTACATACACAGTTGATATAAAGAGTAGGACTGCAGCAAGGGAAAGATATCACAGACCTGACATTATCAAAAAGAATAAAATAGCAGCAAGGAAAAGATATATTTCTGATGTTACAGAAAAGAGTAGGAAACCATCAAAGCAACAATATTGTAGACCTGAGATTTTGCAAAAGAAAAGGATAGCAGCAAGGGAATAGTATCATAAACCAAGTTTTACAGTAAAAAAATAGCAGAGCAGCCAGAGCGCGGTATCACAAATCAGCAGTAAAGGGAAAAGTGCAAACACAAAAAACTGTGGATATTAATAAAGCATTGGAAACGTTCAGGAAAAACAAAGACGCTTTGTGTGAATACCCATGTTGCATGTGCAATGGACTCCTTTGGCGTGCAGACATAACAATTAAAACCCAGTGATGGCCTTGTAAACCCATTTAAAAGGAAGATGATCACCGTATGCAAAAACAACATTCAGTGGTTGTGACACATGTAAGAGACACATGCAGAAAGGAAACATGCCACCTCAAGAAGTTGCAAACAATTTGTCCATTGTACATGTGCATGGACTAGAGGCCTTACGCCTAATTTTTTCCAACATTCCATTTTTGAAGCTTACAGATTCATTCAAAACATCATTTCTTGTAAGAAAGGAAAAGTTGTGCAGATTTATCTTCCCTCGTTCACCCTCATGCAGAACTTTCATTGCAAATCCATTTTATCCAACTCCAGACAAGAAAAAATAAGCTGAACAACAACTCAAGAAATACTGGAACAGTGTCTTGGAAAATGAAGATAACACAATTACAACAGAGGGTTTGCAGTTACGAGCAGGAATCAGTCAACAAGAATTCAAAAAAGCTATATGTGCTGTCGTGTCAAAGAACACTGTATCTGAAACGCTCTCCTCAAGAAATATGGATCAATGCACACAACCCTTGGCTGCTGCGTGCTTGGTCAGCCAACACTGACTTTCAGTTTATACTGGATGCGTACAAGTAACACATGCTTGGCATTTAGAGATGTTGTTGATAAAGCTCCAGTTTGAATTGTTGCCATTATTGAGAACATATTAGGTCATTTGTAAGTTAGTGGAGGAACAGTAAATACACTATAGAAATGATAGCAATACATCACACAAAATGTGGATATTCAAATACTGAAAGCAAAATCATATGTGCTTATACAATGTTATTAAATTCTTTTTATGTACTGTCTTTCAGCTGTATTAAGTATCATACATCAGCAAAGCAGAACGAGAATTAGGTGTGCTCCTTAAAACAGCTCAACAAGCAGCACGACAGCTTGGAAATTTGGATGCAGTGAAAGAGCTACGTCAAGCAGGACAAATCTATATCAAATCATCGTGAGGTACGTGTTTGTGTATATTTTTGTTGTGTAGTGTTTGTTAATGTAGCTAAATTTTCTAAGGAGCCATGTACTATGCAACATCTACTGTATGCGAGAATCAACAATTCAGTACTACATACACAGTTGAAGGCATATGCAAGGGAACGATATGCAATGTGAAAGACAAAGCAAAGGCAGCATTTAGGCAATGTTATCACAAACCAGATGTAATTGAAAAGAGCAAGACAGCAGCAAGAAATAGGTACTATAGACCTGACATGATTGAAAAGAGTAAGGAGGCATCAAGACAGTGTTATTATAGACCTGATGTTACTACAAAGTGTAGGACAGCAGCAAGGGAATGAAGTCACAGACCTGATATCACTGAAAAGAGCAAGTTGGCTTCAAAATTACGATACTGTAGACCCGAGATTTTGCAGAAGACCAGGATAGCAGCAAAGGAACGATATCATAAACCAGAGTGTAAATAAAGAGTAGGACTGCAGCAAGGGAAAGATATCACAGACCTGACATTATCGAAAAGAATAAAATAGCAGCAAGGAAAAGATATATATCTGATGTTACAGAAAAGAGTAGGAAAGCATCAAAGCAACAATATTGTAGACCTGAGATTTTGCAAAAGAAAAGGATAGCAGCAAGGGAACGGTATCATAAACCAAGTTTTACAGTAAAAAAGTAGCAGAGCAGCCAGAGCGCAGTATCACAAATCAGCAGTAAAGGGAAAAGTGCAAACACAAAAAAAGTGGATATTAATAAAGCATTGGAAACTTTCAGGAAAAACAAAGACGCTTTGTGTGAATACCCATGTTGCATGTGCAATAGACTCCTTTGGCGTGCAGGCATAACACAGTTAAAACCCAGTGATGGCCTTGTAAACAAATTTAAAAGGAAGATGACCACCATATGCAAAAACAACATTCAGTGGTTGTCACACATGCAAGAGACACATGTGGAAAGGAAACATGCCACCTCAAGCAGTTGCAAACAATTTGTCCATTGTACATGTGCATTGACTAGAGGCCTTATATGGAGAGACACCTAATTTCTCAAAGCATTCCATTTATGAAGATTATGTCTTTACCAAAGGGGTGTTTAAGGGGTATACATGGTCCAGTTGTGTGTGTCCCATCTGACGTACAAAAAGTCAGCCAAATTCTACCACGCTGTTTTAATGATGGGAGTTTGATTAAGGTTAAACTCAAAAGGAAATTGGTATATTCAGGATACTATTTGTATCGTCAAGTGAACCCACACAAAGTCAATTGTTGGCTGAAGTATTTGAGAAAACATCACCCTGGATATGACGGTAAGTAGCAGTTTGTAAATGTGAGTATTTGACAATATGCAACAAGGACATTGTAACAGTCTTATGTTTGGGTTTATAACGGAAAGAGGAGGTGTTGGCATGTACAGATTTTGTGAAAAGGATTGTGTATTATGAGATATAGGACATATACCCACATTTGTATATTTTTGGCGAGACAAGTAAAAATTACTCCATAGTGTTTAACAATGCTACGGCCTCGTTTTATCTCCAGTGGTCCAAAATAATCAACCCCTACATGTGTAAAGCATGGTAAATCAGGGATAAGTCTATCCACAGGGAGATTTGCCATCTTCTTGGCCAGCAATTAACAAGGCCACTCTCATATCTTAGGTCAAAAGATCAATAAATAGGAAGATGACCTGCTGGAGGCGTGGCCTGACTAGGAGCTACAGCTTTTGATCTTGGCCTTGATAAACTGCTGCTGCTGTTTGCTCTTTGTTTAAACTTTCAGTTTACTTTGCTTCATTTAATAAAGCTATTTCTGGATCTTGAAATCCTGTGGATTATAAGTACTGGAATTCCAAAGCCAGCAAGAACAGACCTCAAAGTAGGAATCCCACGAAAGGACAAGGAATCCCACGCTACAAACAAAGCCCGACGATTCTGAAGTCAGTCATAAGAATTATCAGAATGTATTGACGGAAAAGGAGTGCAAAACTGATAATGAATCGTGGCATCGACCTAGAAGAGAGGTTAATAAAAGCTTAGTGAATGATTACATGCCTGGCCAAATAAATGCAAAAATTAGGATGACTGATGAAGAAATAAACCCAGAGGGCAGTGTTTCAGCAACGGGTGGTGCGAGATCAAAGGTCTCTGCGACCTCCTCCATGTTGACTCAAGCTCAAACTCAAACCCAGAGCAGAAAGCGGCACTCGAAGTTTGATTGGCGGCGCTTAAAGAAAAACATGCAATAGAGGCTGAAGAAGCTGAATTGTCCCGAAAACAAAAAAAAAAACTGGCATAAAGAAAATTTGTCTCTCAAAAGTGAACTGGATGCCGTTCAATAGCCAATTCAAATATTAAGTGAAACCAAGTAACGGCACACCAATGGAATGAATGAGTACCACACAAACTTAAATTGCAAGATCAAAGGAACTATTAAAGACATGATTCAAAATTTAAATCAAAAGACTCCAATATTCTTCAACTGCAGTCAATGCCCTCCCATTCAGCCATATTCTCCAAACAATTCAAAGAACCCCATTTGTTAATCAATGCGAGCCATGTCCAGCCAGAGTTCTCTGTACTGATCCTCTAGTCAAACAAAGCCTCGGTATTCCCATCCACAAGCCCTTAGCCATACCTATGAACCTTTGTCAGGCCAATCTTCTTAGAGCAACTTAGGGTTAAATGCCTTGCTCAAGGCACGACGGGTGCAGGATTCAAACCCACAATTTTCCAGGCTACTTGGATGGCTAGCCAGGTTCAACCACTAGGCACCACAGGCCCTGTTCCAGGCAAGCCACCCACTTCAGAGCCACGTTTAGAACCTTAGTTGGGTTCCTTGAAAGACAAGTCAAAACTTGAAATCCTGTCTTTGGATATACAAAGATCCTTCACCAAGAGCACAAGCTCCAAGGACCACAGCATACAGATAGTAAAATCCAAATGCAATGATAAAGGCTTGAAGCTTCCATCAAACAGAGGGATAGTATGTCACCTAGGTCCCAAAATCCACCATTCTGTCTGCTTTGCTCAGGAGAACATTTACTGGCAAGCTGCTTTTAGTTTAAAATCAACGCCACACTGATCGAGATTATCCTGAAAGAAAGAGGAATCTGTTTTGCATGTCTCCCTGCTGCAGGACATTTGAGCAAAGACTGTAGCCAACGACAATCATGCACCATTTGCAAAAGGTCGCATCCTACTATTTACTATTGCACATAGGAAAGGTTGAGCAGAATAAAGGAAAAGAAAAACAGGAAATAAATAAGGAAGCAGCCAAAAACAGAACACAGGCCTTGTCTCTCTTGAAACATGTAATAAGTACTAGTGCAAAAAGTTACATACAGAAAGTTCTAATATACAGTGCACGGTAATATTGCACATTAGTTATACAAGTTATTGCACAGATTATCTTTGCTCAGTGCATATATAAAAGTAAACTGATGTGGACTTACAGCAGTTCTGTAAACTCCACACACCCTGTATGCTTGTCCGAAATATTTGGAGTACAGACTGAGTATTTATGCTCTGCAGTTAGTGATACTCCCTTCCCACTTAGCAAGAGTGGTTTGGGGCCGTGATCTCGGTCACACCTCACTCAGTTGCCTAAGTGGAATGCAATTATCATCAGTTCTATTTTCCTTTTCATCAAGAAGCACTTCCTACAGATTACAGATTGGTGAATGTCTTTAAAATCATTTAATGCCACATTTAACTGTTCAAAGCCTGTGTCCATAATGTCAGTATTTATATATATATTGTTATTCTCTTCCAACCATAAACAAATTTTTTGTCTATTCCAATAGCAAATTCAAATTTCCAGCAATACGGCACACCAATAGTGAACTACTTTGACAAACTTTTAAAAGATCAAAAAACTTCAAATTTAACTCAAAAGACTTCAATATCTTAAGCTGCAGTCAACAAAAGATTCCATATTCTCCAAACAATTCAAAGTCTATTGTCAAACAATCCAAGCAATAGCAGAGTTTTTTACTAACTGTTGTCACATTACAATCGACTTTGGTTGCTTCCTTTGACAAGCTTTCTAAAAAAATAGAAATTTTACCTTTTTGGATGGATGGTAGTGGAAAGAGGACAGATGGTTGGATGGATGGATGGATGAGGTCAGGCAAGGTAGCAGGCAAGGTTAGGCAGCCAGGCAGGCAGGCAGGCAGGCAGGCAGGCAGGCAGGAGCCCAATGCTCCAAACAAATCCTGTAATGGTCAGGCCACATGTTTAAAAAGGTGAAATCAAAACTAAATATATTCAAATAAATGCTTTGTAAAGCTTGAAGCTTGTAAAGAACTATACGTATAACTACCTAGGTCTTCAAACAAACAAATTCCTTTGTTCTCTGCTACTGAAGTCAAAGGTGGCGGCCATTTTAACTTCAAGGTTCTATCCAACTCTATCAAAATAAGAGACCTATTCACAATGAGAGTAAGATCAACTAATGGTGCAGGTGGTCCTGTAGCATAATGTTTACTTAAACGCAGATTTACTTAAACTCAAAATATGGCTCTTACACGAATGGCCAACACTCACAGCCACCAAGATACAAGTGACTCTGACTCACCACACATCCTCGCCATGAACCGAAATGAAATAAATGAATAAATAAATAAATGAATGAAGACAAAGAAGTCTGATGTCTTCAGAAAACATTCATGTGCATGCTGAGTTGGGTGTAGTATAGATCTTGGCTTGTGTGTAGGCTTGTTTGTGTTCTGATTTGCATTTGGGGAAAAAAAAACAACTCACATGCACTCTGCCTTGACGTGGCGTGGGGGCTGAAAAGGTCTTAATCATTGCAGGATCTCTCACTTCTACCATGACCTGCACCAAAGGGTCATCTGTCACTGCCTGAAACAAACATTTAGTGATGTATATGTCTGGATTGACTGTTTGATTGTTTACATTGAAATTACTCTCCCAGACTTCTGAGAATGTCTGGAATGACGAGAAGAACATAAAGAAAGTTTAAAACAAATTACCCTACAAGCTCTTTTTAAAATAAACCTGTGCTGCTAGTAAAAATCTTTCATTTGCCATTAAAAGATATGTCCAGTTGTCCAGCTTAAAAAGTTCTGTACGCTAAATGACCACAAGAGCGAGACTATAGACCATTCTAAGGTGGATGAGGAACAGTGGAACCATCATGGCCAGTAGTATAAGCAATGCTACAGTGTGGTACTTGCATTGTGAGTGAAATAGGCGTAGTGTGTCCACATTATACATTCCCAAGCATGTAGGTGAGGAACAATTGGCAGTATCCAGTCCAGGCACGAAAATAATGGGTGTAGACATAAACTGTAACATTTTAAGTTGGCTACAAAACAAAATAAAAAAGACCCTCATGTGTACTCTGCCTTGATGTGGTGTGGGGACTTAAAAAGTCTTAATTACTGCAGGACCTCTCACTTCCCTATCATGACTAAGGCCTGCACCAAAAGGTGTATTGCAAGTCCTGTAATGTAGCATTTTTGCAATGCATCATCTGTCACTGCCTGAAACAAACATTTAGTGATGTATATGTCTGGATTGATTGTTGTTTACATTAAAATTACTCTCCCAGACTTCTGAGTACGTCTGGAATGCCGAGAAGAGCATAGAGAAAACAATTTACCCTTCAAACTGAAAAAGTGCCGTACGCTAAATGACCACAAGATGGCGACTATAGACTATTCTAATGTGGATGAGAATAGTGCAAATGTCTGCTACTTTGAATTTGTATTTATTCATTTGAATCCTTGCATTGAAAAACTGAATAGTGTAATTTGTTTCTGTTGTGAATTTATTCACGTTCAGTTCTCAAAATTAATATTCAGTTCTCAAAATTGAAATTCAATTTTACTATGACACACATCCGGGTAGTTTAAGGATGGAAGAAGGGCAATGGAGCACAGACACACAGGACTCCTAAACGGAGGAGGAACAAGTGTGAAGACTGGAGTGACCATGGCTGCAGATTTCCATATATTTTAACGTTCATTTGATTAACTGTTAATGTTATAAATTTTTTAATGATTCGGTTTCGTCGGCGAGCTTAAATAAATCATGTTCACAGTGACGGCAGACGACTAGTATGTTTCAGTTATGATTTTAGCAAGGAGCGCTGGAGCTAGTCTACAAACCTCCTGCAAACAATAACGACACATTTTTACTCAGTGAATAGCACCGAGTGAAAGTGAACGGCTGTGATTAATTTCAGCGTGATTAATTTTAATAAATACTCGTGCCTGAATGTCTTTGACACCGCCGGGTTTTGCTGAGTCTGTCACTGTGTATGGTAGGTGCTATATTGAGAATGGGGAGTTGTCCTTAGTCCGCCTCCGTTTAGTGGTTCTCTTTGATATTAACAGAAGATACAGACTCATTTGTCTAATCTTAGGACGCAGAGCTAATTCCTGCCACAGAATATGTATACGGAGGAAGGACCCATGACATCACCCTTTAATATTAATTTGCTCCGTGTACGACAATACGCTAGGCTAACAAGCCACTAGTTTCTATTAATATCATCTTCTCGTTAATGTCAAGGGATCGGGTTGCGGTGAGAATGGCAAGGACTTATTATATTAATATTACGATTTGATAATGTCTAAGTTATTTATGTAAGGGATAATTGACGACATGGCGCTATACCAGAAAGTCAAAGCATGTTGGAGGTGGTAATGCAAGTTAACTTTCTGAGGTTGCTATGGCCAAGACCCAGTCGTTAGTTCCATGGCTTTGGTTGTCAAGCTAGCCACTCCAAAGTTCTGTTAAGCCTATTTTAGCAAAATTACATTGATTGGAAGACCAAATGAAGTGTAGGTGGTGCCAAATGTTTTGTTACAGTTGATTTACAATATGGGATTTGATATTCGGGCTAATAGCCTACAAGTATGTCACACATTTTCATTGTTTTAAACATGATTAGGATGTGCAATCATTTTTAATGTGCACTGATACACGGTGATTCAAAAAGCACATAACATATATTACAGACTATTTTCAATTATTTTTATCATCATGATTGTGATGAAGTGTGTTTAATAGGATGAAATCAAAGATTTACAATCTGTGTACAGTACTACACTAAGGTCATTAACAATTCATATTCAATATTCAACACACACAATTTAGCAAAAAGGCCAGGTTTCAAATTTGTTGCAAAGCCATATTTCTGCTTACTGATTGAAGAAATGGGCTACATTACTATATAGTGTATGTTAACAATTCATTGCATTGCTTTTGCAGAACATTGTCATTCAGGAGTGCTTAGTCAGACTGAGAGAAAGACTGCAGTGTGCCAACAACAACAACCCTCCTGATATTGATTATTTGGAATACATAGTGACCCAAGAGACAACTTTCATAAATGCAATGGAGAATGTAGCTCTGCCTAACAATATTTGTTAAGCCCTCAGACCTGCGGAATAAGCCTCACCCCTCAAAATCTGTGGTAAGGAGTATAGGTCCCCATTGATGTTTAAGACTACACGTCACAGAGGACCACCTCCAAAGTCCTCATCTTGGTCTACCTGCCCCATGTGTAGCAGACATTCTTGGAGTCTCAGGAAGAACTATACACAGGAGGATGCAGGAGTACAGTATGTCAGTTAGGAGCCTGTATTCCACCATAACTGATGATGCTTTGGATGATGAAGTGAGAGCCATCAAATCTGGACTACCTCATGCTGGATATTGGATGTTGAAAATGTCAGCTTTGCCCAGATGATGTTCACTGTGAGAGGCACCGGACATGGAAGTTTTATAAGTGGAAAAAGCGTACACAACCAGAGGTGAAGTACTGATTATTATAAAATTGCATCAAGATCAAAGTAGGCACATGACATGGGTTATTATTGTTTGTGTCTATATGTATTGTTTGTGTCTATAGTATATATGCTATTTTGATCCACGGTGTGCCCTTCAGTGTGGTATTTACTTCAGTTGAGTTACTGTTTGGCTATTCTATTAGTTTGACATGGAAAACTTCTATGTACATATTGTAGAATTGAACGTCTATGGAGGGACGTTTGGACAGGAGTTACACATGTTTACTATGATGTATTACATAGCCTGGAGGAAGATGGATCCCTTAACATCTCAGATCATCTTCATCTCTTCTGTGCCTAGTATACCTTTCTCCCCAGACTCAAGGCTGATTTGGCCAAGTTTTGCTGGATGGAATGATCATCCCATCAGGACAGAGGGCTTCCTTTCCCCAAACCAGCTGTGGGAACTTGGGATGCTGCAGCACCCCATCAGAGAGCCAGAGATGTCTGAGGAAAATGTGGCAGTTGAGTAATAATGGCAATTATTTCGTTGTCCTGCCTCTAACCATGATTTTCTCAATCTACAATCTGATAATACTGTATTTTGTTGGTTTTAGGGAATCCAAATTGAGGATATTGATTGGGAGAGCTTAGGGGGCTCTCGCGGCAACTCTACCAACCCAGGTGTTACCATGTCAGAAATGGAATGTCCACTAAAGGCAGAGGACATTGAAACACTACGCTTTGCCATTGATCCCCTTTCTCATTCAAATAGTTTTGGAAGAGACATTTATTTGACCACACTGGCTCATGCTTTGTACCTACTTCACCATCACTGACAGTCATGTCTGTGCTAGAGGACTTTTAATAACTTGTGATGGGACAATTCCAGTGTGTAGGACCTTATGCATCCAGACACCTTGTAGACCACCTTCCACCATTACAGCAAATTAAAACTAAATGTATAAAATGCCACAAAATTGTATTCTTTCATACTTTTTTTTAGTCAGACACCCTCACATTAATTCTGGCAATTCTGACAACCACAGGGAGGAGGGTAAAATGACAGTGAAGGACGTGATGAAAATGCTTATCGAAAACATGCTAATGCTGTTTAAAGCACAGCACTCAGTGTAATGGTCATCAACCCCCATGAACATAATTAGGTGCAGATACAAACTAGATTTTACATAGGAAGATGGCATAAATATCTGAAACTTATTTACTACTTTAGCCTGAATGTATATATTTTGTACTGAACACTGAAGGTATGAAAAAAAAGATGAAAGGCTTCATTACTTGTTTGAAATCAAGATAAGTTTGCATATGCTTAACAGGCAGGTGGATTGTATTGCTACATGCAGTGACTGTTGGGCAGCAAACTGTATGTACACCATACTGGATGTCACAGGTGTGACTGAACTCCACAATGACTGAAGTTTCTCTTCATGCTTCCAGCTGCTGCAAGAAGTCCTGTAGGTGGTTCATAATGCTCACTTCAACTTGTTCTTTGTTGTAACCCTTCTCACTGAACTCAGGATGGCACGCCCCATAAACAAAGTCAGCATCACGCTGGTGAGAGAAACAACGTGTCGTTATGAGTTTATCCAGAAAGACAGAGTGACTGGGAGAGAGCTGGAGAGTTGGTACAGCAAGCGGCCCTGGTGACACCATAGATTTTTTTTTTTGGGGGGGGGAAATTCTGCATATTGGTCATTTAACTTAAATATCTTCATTAATATTGTCCAATGACCCCACAAATGCTATGAGTCTATTGTAAAAAGGTAAAGTAAAGGACATGATTGTTACTTAAAATAAGCTGGGTTTATGATTTGGAATTACTATTGGTATTTAAGTGGCATCAGTCAAAGTAGGAGGTGGGGTGGTTCACAGATATAGTTCCCTGGTTCTCCATCATCAGGTTAGAACTGAAGAAGCCTTTTAGATGAGAGTCGAAATGTATTCAATTGGAAAAAGTTGCTTACAACTTGCTTACAACTACTTTGACAACCATGACCTAGATGAATTAGAATCTCAATAGACTTAAGTGGCATCAATACATCCCTACTAAAGCTACATCTATTAACTCACCTTCACCTCCATCCCAGGGACGAAGAGTGGCTGGGAGATAGCCAGCCCATAAAGCTGCAAACCTTCACATAGTTGGGAGAGAAGGGGCAGCAGCTGAAGTTTGGCATGAAGAACAGCAGCACTAAAATATAGAAGGGAAAAAGAAATTCAATATGAAGTTAAATGTAACAAAGTAAAACATGAACATTAATGTAAGGACCTCTAAAACTAGGCCCCTTGGCCTAGGCCTAGTATAACTATTGCTGTATTGTGATACATGTATTATGTTACTGTGCTGGTTTAGCCAATCACCGATATCTTTGGTTAAGAAGGGCTAGAAACTAGAAACGCTAGACTGCCATCCTCTTTTTTCCTTCATGAAGAGTAAATCAACTTAAATAAAATTGCCATGAGTATGGTTACACTAACATTCTTGACAGGGATCAGCACAGTAAAAAAAAACAATTTTACTGAACAATTTCTTCCTTCTTTTCAACATTAACAGGTCCATTATAGCCACAGTTCAAAATTTCCTCAATCAGTTCAGTCATTGTAGCCTCTGTGGCCGACACAACCTTAAACACACACACACACACACACAAATGCCTAAGAGATAATCAGACACAACGTGAGTACGTTGGTGAATACTGCGTGTTCGTGGGGGCAATAAGGCCCCGACGCAGATGTGGAGGGGCCTTTACACTTCGATAAGCGCGATATTCACCAAATACATACACCATGGAGTTCATTGTTAGTGATAGTCTGATTGGCACCTTGCATGGCAGCCTTAGTCATCAGAATCATATATATATAATCTTCTGCTCAATCCAATTGAAAACAAAGAATGATTCAAATCACTACGGAATGTCACTACGGTTACGTCTATTGCAACTGAAAATAACTTAAAGTTATGAACGGAACACGTGATTACATTTGGGTGATCAGTTGAAGCAAAGGGGAGTAAGTAATACAAAATCCAAGCTGTTTGGCAAAGGTTCTAGTTCCAATATATGTACCTGTGAGGAACTCCCTCCATAGTGCTCCTGTATCAAGGCCTCCCCTATGAACCGGATTTTTCACCTGGTTGGCAATGCCTTCTTCTGACGCTTTCATTGAGCAAGGCCCCGCACCACCACATGGGATCTTGATGCAGTGAGAAGAAATTCTTCCTCATTGTTAACAGCAGCAGAGATGGCCTGCAGAACATCATTAAGGCTGAAGGAGAAATTAATGGGTGTTAGGCAGTTTGATTCTAGAAACTGTATGGTCTGTATTCCTTTAAGTCTGTGGTTGTCCGGTGTATGTATGTTGTATGTATGTATATGTGACATGCTTTACTCTGTGTGAGTATTTGCACCTTTGTGTCAGTGACTTTTGTTAGTTCAGTCCCTGGATTATTTGTCATGATGAGATACTTGGCCCCAAAAGTATAAGGTTATTTTAGGTTATTTACTGTTGGAGACTATACAAGCACACAAACCTAGAAATGCTCATCTTCTGTTTTGAAGAATAAAGGCAGGTTTTCTGAAATGACAAAACGCAAATATGAATTTGACAGTGAAACCCATATCCACTGACCTAAAACAAAAATGTACAAAAACTCATAAAAGTTAAAGGTGGACTTTAAATACACAGATGTCAGCCTTTATGGTAACAGCTCAGGCAAGTTTAACTGGTCATTAATCCACTGGTGGGAAGACAGGTGCTTGGAGGAATATGCCTAACTAAATGCAACAATATCTTCACATTCTTTATAGATTGTGCTAAAAAATCTGTTACCTCTCTCCACACTTACTGGCATGTGCCTCCAGCTCATTGGAAGGGAAATTCTGGCCACAGATTGGACACACTGTGTGCAACTGGAATCAAATGTTTAACATAAATGTTTAAATGTTTAACATAAAAGGTGGAGACAATAATAGCTCAAAATTAAACACTTAACATCACAACATACCTCTGTCTTTGAGAACACAAGAAGCACGTCTTCCTCTGTAGACTGTCAGGAGGAATGACAAAATTAAGAAAGACATTGTGATGCGATGCCAATATTAATTTTTCTTGATTGCATATATCTGTAATTCATCTTTCAACAGATGTTTTTGCATTACCCGTTCATTACATTACAAACTACCTTAAAACTTCACATTACACCAGGTAGAACTGGCTACTATACAAGTAATGACCAAATCCACTGTAATGATAAGTCTCCTCTTTGTTCTCTTAAGACACTTTATTCAAGCTTAATGGTACAACATGTCCAGGGGCAAAGTGACACTTATGTAGACAGATTGACATTTAATGTTATACTTTGTCCAAAACTCTTTTAAAACCAAAATACCACTGATGTTTGAAAAGGTACCAATTATGTCACCTCTTTATAAAACCAAAATACCACATCTGCAGTGTGTTGCAGCAGAATGGTATCCAATTAATGTCACCTTCTGGTCATGTCTTGTTAATGATGCCACCTCACCTCATCATGGGTGTAGTTAAATGGTAAATGGTAAATGGACTGCATTTATATAGCGCTTTTCTACTCCTACGAGTACTCAAAGCGGTTTTACATTGTATGCCTCACATTCACCCATTCACACACACACACACATGCACGCATACACCGGTGGCAGAGGCTGCCATGCATGGTGCCAACCTGCCACCAGGAGCAATTTGGGGTTCAGTATCTTGCTCAAGGACACTTTGATGGGGTCACCCAGAGGGGGGCACGAACCGGAGGGTTGCCGTTCAGCACCTCTACCACCTGCGCCACCATCTCCCTAGTTCTCTGGTATCAGCATGGACCTGTGTCCCAAACCAGCTTGCAGATGGAAAATTTCTTAACTGCCTTTGAGAGTGCGTTCAAGAAATTTGGGTAAGAGATAAAATATAACTTGCATCTCTTTGACTGGTGTGAAGTGGTTGGCAGGCCCTCAAACACACTGGTGCTTTCCCTTGGCTCCAAAAAGGGCTGGAAAAGACCTGTGATGATGAGAACATTGCATTACACAATACAATTACACATCTCACTAGCTATAGTTTGAGAATTTAAATTGACTAATGTAAGGGATAAGTCAGTCTGGCATGGAAACCAAAAATGGTGAAGGACCTTGACATTTCTGTGTGCACACTGGGTCGGCCATCTCTGCCCCTTTCCTGACTCGTTCCCTGTCTGTTAGAATGACACCATGTTCAGAAGATGGATCACAATATTTTATGCTGAGTAGTTAACATTTAAATGAAGTAAAATGATTGAATTGGTATACCTATTAATCAGTGTTATTTGTTATTAAACTAGACACATCTTGGAGTCTCTGGGGCAGTTTGCTGTTGGGCACTGGGCCTAAGGTTGGCTCTGTATTGGGGGCTGGGCGCAACAGGACCAGGGACAAGTAGAGTAGTAGAGTAGAGTTACTTTATTGATCCTGAAGGAAATTAAGGTGTCCAGCAGCATACACATAATACACAATGCAAAAACAGATCAAACATATTGCACACATCTGCATTCAGACAACATTCACTGAACAGGAAGAAAAAAAAAAGGTAATAAGAAAAACCACGAGGTAGATAAGTGTCGTGATAAGGTGCCTTGCTGTAATCCTGGTAGATACCTTACAATGACCCAGTAGATTGTCCAATGTTGTAAAAGAGTCATTTAGTGCAGTAGTTATCAAGGTAGTGCAGTATATTGTTGTCCATAGTAGTATAGTCACCACCAGGGACAGCATAAGAGTGTGAGTGTGTGTGTGGGCTCAAGCTGTCCAGTCCATTATGCTCAGCACCTTCTGTGTGCCGTTGTACAGCTGTATGGCCCTAGGGACGAAGGACCTCCGCAGCCTGTCTGTCCTGCAGGAGAGGGACCGGAGTCTGTTGCTGATCAAACTCCTCTGATTGATGAAGATGGTGTGTAGGGGGGTGGCGGTCATTGTCCAGTATAGAGTGTAGCCTGCTCAGGGTCCTCCTCTAGGCTATTGTAGTTAGAGACTCCAGCTCCATGCCCACCACAGACCCTGCTTTCCTCACCAGTCTGTCAAGACCTCCAATGTCTCTTCCTAGTGCTACCACCACAACATACCACAGCATAGAGCAGCACACTGGCCATAACAGACTGGTAGAACATCAGCAGGAGTCTGTTGCAGACCCTGAAAGACCTCAGTATTCATTTGTCAGTAAATCTAGGCGGCGTCTTGCAGAGTTAGCTTAATACGTAACAATTTATACCACGGCTTGATTTTATTTCCAATTATGATGCGCTGTTTGAAATGTTGATTAATTTTCTGTACACGCACAACTATGAAGTGGTCCCTGTTTACAGACCGTGTTGCGCTTGTGTACCAATGCGCCAAGTTCGTGGTGAACTGCAATAAATGGTAAAGATGTGACAGCTTTAGCAAAATGACGAGCAGATGGAAATGCAAGTAGCAACAAATGATATGCCTCTGAGATGGTTTTTAGTGCTACCACACTTCAACGTCCAATCAACGTAAATTCTGCAAAGCTAGGCTTAACAGAACTTTGGAATTGCTAGCTTGACAACCAAAGCTATGGAACTAACGACTGGGTCTTGGCCATAGCAGCCTCAGAACTTCGAACGTGCATTGACTTTCTGATATACAAACGCCATGTCGTCAATTATTCCTTACATAAATAACGTAGACATCAGAATATTAATACAATAAGCACACAACCCAAACCCTTGTGGTCAACGAGCCGTTGAGATTAATAGAAACTGGCTCGTTAGCCTAGCTCATTGTGTACACGACGCAAATTATTATTAAACGGTGATGTCATGGGTCCTTCTACCGTCTGTGACTGGAATTAGCTCCGAGTCCTAAGATTAGACAAATAAGTCGATATTTTCTGTTAATATCAAAGGGAAGCACTAAACCTAGGCGGACTAACGACAACTCCTCATTCTCAATATAGCACCTGCCATACTTAGCAAAACCCGGAGGTGTCAAAAACATTCAGTCACGAGTAGTAATTAAAATTAATCACGCTGAAGACATGACCAGTCTACGTTCACCTTCACTCAGGGCTATTCACTGAGTAAAAAGGTGTCATTATTCTTTGCACTGCAGTTTGTAGACCAGTTCCAGAGCTCGTTGGTAAAATCATAACTGAAACATACTAGTCGTCTGATATCACTGTGAACATGTTTAAGATCACCAACAAAGCAAAACGTTTCAACAAAATAGCTATGATATTAACAACAGTTAATCACAAGAACGTTAAAATAAATGTAAAATTGCCATTACCGTATTTGTTATACTTGCAGCCATGGTCGCTCCAGTCTTCACACTTGTTCCTCCTCCGTTTAGTGGGCAGTGTGCTCAGAAAGGAAGGTGCTGATTGGCCGAAGAGGAGTCCTGTGTATCTGTGCTCGATTGCTCTTCTCCCATCCTTAAATTACCCGGATGTGGGTCACATATGGAAGTATAAATGTGCCAGAAGAATTAGAATTAGAATGTTTCATGATGAATTAAATAACTTGCATAAAAAATAACTGAAATTGAAAAAAAGTATTAGTGTGTGATATAGATGGCTATAAGTCCATGCTCATAGAGGCCGCTGCCAGAAACACCGCCAGGCCCGCAGAGATTCAAGAACGCGAGAAAGACGGCTAGAACAGCTTCCAAATAGAAGACATCACCTTTAACATTCGTTCACAACATGAACAACCAAGCGGTAAATATTTTTTAAATGACTGTGTTACTTATGGCTTACTGGCTTATTTTTTCATAGCATATTAAATTTTAATTACCTCAGTTACGAAATCTGGTCTCTAGCTATGTTAGACGATGCTAGCCAGTTCAGTCTAACAAAAAGAATATAGCCTAACGATAAATGATAATGTTTTGGCCAGGCTATTTGGAGACAAAATACTGGGTATCAAAAATAGCCTATTATATTGTAGGAATCGAATCTGCCTTGGGATATACCAAAAAAGCCAGACCTGCTATATGTTAGTAACACATTATAAGGGAATTGTTCGTGTAGCTCTTACGTGTATAGAATAGGCTAAAATAAAGTATATTGATAATCTCCCTACCCCGCAGGACGGGATTAGGGCGACTACGTTCTCGTTTGGAACATGCCATTGACCACATGGATTTATGGACACACATGTGTGAACAGATTAACATCGAACCGGACATTTTAACTGGCCTTTCAGATCTATTGAAACTGATAGGCAACAGTTGACAGAGAAAGAGGCCCACACAGTTATCGTCCAGCAGGTGCAAGGAGCTGTAGGTCGTCCACGTCTGATGGTCTCGATTGAGAACATCGCGAAACTGTTGGACATAGAGTTCTCTGTAGACACCATTGCCAACCACCTTGGTGTCAGTATACGAACTGTGTACAGACGAATGGAGGAGCGTCATCTGTTAGTTCGAGGTCGCTTTCGTATTTCCAGAGGACGTAGCGACCAGGGCGTTGAGAATGTGGATGTCGCCCGGCTCATGTTCACCGTCCGTGGGACAGACAGTGGCAGCTTTATTACAGGAAAGTGTCCATAATCAACGGTGAGATTTATGTACCAGCATTAGTTATACTTTGGTAACCGTTTTGTTTGGAATTTCTACTCGCAAGTCATTATGCATGGTATGTATTGTCTTAATCTGCTTATTTTTGCCAGCACTGAGAGGCTGTGGCGAGATGTGTGGACATCTGTGACGAACGTGTACTATGATGTTTTGAATTCCCTTGAAGAATGTGGATACCTCGACATTACAGACCGAATCCACCTTTTCTGTTGTCACTATGTCTTCGTTGCTCGACTTCAAGATGATCTCAATCCGTTTCGTAGGACCTGGGACAATCACCCTATCCGCACAGAGGGCTGTATGACCCCAAATCAGTTGTGGACAATGGGAAGTTTCTACAATCCTGTGCCTGAACCCAACATCGAGGTATGTGGTTTGGTGGTCCACTACACGTTTTTAATGGCATAGCCAACAATTCTGTGATGCTATCAGACCTTTATAAAAGTGTGCAAGGTTATTATAACTGATCTTTGAAATGATTTGAAAAAGCTTCATATTTACTAATACAAAACTTCTTCTTTTAGGGACTGAGCATTCCACACATGGACTGGGAGAGCATTGGCTTCATTGCAGATGAGCATTCTGGCATTGTCGTCCCTACAATTGAATGTCCCCTGAACGATGAACAAATGGCAGCAATGCTGCCTGTAGACCCCACAGCATTTTCAGAGACATTTGGTTGGGACACTTATTTAGCTGCACTTCAGTTTTGCCAAGCAGTTATAGGTTAGTTCTTGATGGTAAAGCTGACCACATCTGTTAATACTTAGATACATAGGGTGTTGCCAGAAGTGACAACTTCTTGTAATGTGTCATTTTTGTATAATAAATAATAATAAAACAGTGACAAACATACAAACAACTTTTTAATGTATTGTCCTAAATTATCTCTTTGAATTGGTCAAAGACTTAACAAAGAAATTTTGAAACCTATTAAAGAATTGCTGCATGTTAACATTTAAGTCCAACAAAGATTTATTTAAGAACATGCATTACACTTACATTTTTTGGTAAGTACATTGACCAACAATGGATCAATCGACATGGGTTAAAACCTGTGTAAAACACCACATTTCTAAATCACCAATTTTAACATTTTCAAAAATTACCAAAGAAATGTTTAAACTTCCAGAACCAACAATGAATCACTGTGTATACATACCAAGTGTATAGACTGGTGTAGTTTGTTTATTGTGTACCTAAACAAGGTCAAATCCAGGGTGTACAAACACACGCGACACAAGGTCGTCTTTGAAGGATTTATAATCCCGGTAATGTGATGGAAGCCGAGTCTCAAAACAAGTAGATCCTTCAGGGAATGTCCCATTGACAGCTTTTCCGAGATGTTGTTTGGCAAAACACAGTTGCACAGTTCAGTTGGTGTTGCTATGGAGCAAATTAATGTGGCTATAGAACACTTCAAAAATACAGCAACTACTTAATTACTCATTACTTTTGTAAATAAAGAAAAGGCATTTAGGTAATTTCATGGCAAGTGGTCACATCCAGAACACCAATAAAATGGCAGACATTTTCACATTGTGACATGACTATATGAAAGCTGAGGATTTGACATGAAAAACACTGTACAAAATAATAAATATAAATAATAATAATAAAATGCTGTGCTACACTCAGCACTAAATGTACACTACAAACATACCACTGGAAATGAACTGCTGAAGACAGCCCACAATGCGTGCCTTGGTTTCAACAGAACAGTTGTCATCATCTTCCTCCTCCTGATCTGGCCATGTGATGCACTGTAGAAGTACCTAAAGTAAAAACATGAGCACCAGCTCTTTTCAATTTGTTATTATTGTGTGTGTGTGCGTAATTTACCTCAGAGCTTACGTTTCCTACTCCTTTTGGGAATAGCAAGGGCACCGAGTCAGGTCGTTGTGTTAGGACAGTCCACATCATTAGTTTCTTGACATGCCCAATGATCTGTTAGTAATAAGTAAAGAAAGTCTACATGACATTACTGGATTTTTGTCCCCTTGTGTTGAGTGATTTCTAAATTATGAAAATAGACACTAACACACCTTATGTGTGATTTTGGGAACTCTGTGATGAATAGAGCTGAAATAGGGCTGAAACTATACAGGCAGCAAATCTCATGTGCTGAAAGGGAAAGATAAAAAATTAAGAGAAAGATTTCACAGCAGGTGCGTTTTCGCCAAACAACGCTGGATGAGTCCACCTTACATATGGTATACTGTCTTGTAATAAATCTGAATTTGATGCTATATCTCTATTTCTAGAAAAATTAAACAAAGGTGATTTTGATGAAAACTAGCCACTGTTTAGCTCAGGAACCTTTCGAACAAGCCATAGTATGTGTCCAAAGCTATAACATAGAATACACTGTGGCTCTACAAAAATCATCAACAATGATCTAGATTGCTAGCACACTAAACTTGCAAAAACAGTGTGGCATTCAAATTGTTCATAGATTAAACTACTTTAAATTGTGTATTTTAGACACACACTGTCACAAGAAGCAGATAATTGACTGCTTATTCTATATTTTAGAAATACATGCTTTTTCACTCACTGCATGAGTCGAGTGACTCCAAAACAAATTTTCTATTTGTTGATGTCAGAGGGGGGAGGTCCCAGGAAAGGCCAAGTTCTGGACCCTGGCCGTTTCTTCATCTGACAACTTTGACTCTCCTTCCAACTTGAATGTAGAAGATTTCAAGTTTGTAAATAAAAAAAGAGCTAAGTTATAACAAGGATTCAAGAACACAAGTTTTGCGTATTGTTGATCATGTACAATGCACAATTTCAAATATGTACAATATATACAATTTGCCAAACTGTTAACGCACTTTGAGCTGCATCTTGTACGAACTGTGCTATACAAATAACGTTTATTATTATTATAAATAATTTTAAGAAATTTAAAAACAAATCAATTAGCATAGCATATAAACACAAATCATTTGTATAGTCACATACAAGCCTGATTGTTTGTCTTATATCCAAATCTGGACAGTCCTCAGGGTTAACTATGGTTGTCCCTACACGTCCACCCAGCAACATGTGGACAAAAGCATTGCTGAGTCCTGACAGGCAAGGTCCTCTGTGGAGAAAACAATGGCCCATAAATCTCCCTGCTACAACAAACATGTCACTATTGAACAGAAAGGGTGAGGCAGAGGGACCAAATGAACTGGTTCACCTTCAAAGAGGGGCATGATCTGGGCACTTCACTGTAATGAAAATTGGCGTAAATTTTGAGAATGCACTTAACAATTACTACTTAATACTTATTACTTAATTTCTCTTCTGCACTTTATTACACTATTGCACTTTCAACTTAAAATAGTGCAGTTTCTATGTTAGCAATATGCACTCTTTGTTAGTTTCTTTCATTGTGTTGTAGCTTGAATGTTATCCTCTTTTGTAAGTCGCTTTGGATAAAAGCATCTGCTAAATGCTTAAATGTAAAAACATAGATCAAAATAGCAGTAGAACATAACAGGCTTCCTTCCATACTGTTATCATTATAAAATCATAAAAGCATTAACAAACCACACACCACAATTCAGGTGAAATCCAGAAGTCAGCTTTTCCACACAAATGGAAAAAAAGAAGCGGGTTACATCCAGTCCAATGGCTGCATCTGCTGCAACATGATGTACATTTAGTGAAAAGTGAAAGTCATTCCCATTGGTCATTGTGATCACAGGGCACATCACAGCATACAGTGCACACAACGAAATTCAACCTCTGCATTCAACACATCACACATGTGAGCAGGGGCAGCCATGACAATGGCGCTTGTGGAGCAGCAGTGTGTGGGGATGGTACCATGCTCAGGGCACTTAAGTCACAGGGAAGGATGTTGGTATGTCGGTGTTGGGAATTTAATCTGTGACCCTTAGGCTGCAAGACAAAATCCTTAACCAGTGCCCCATGACTGCCCCCTTTTTAAAGTGAATGCAAAAGAAATGGACATTTTCAGACCCATAATCACCCATTTTTTCTATGTGATACTTTATAGCTACCTTCAAGGCGGCAGTTCAGTGGTCGTGCCCACTCCAAATGAGGCCATTTGTAAAGGATATTATAGCTATGTCCTGCTCGACAGGACTTTTTCAAATGTCCATCGACAGAAAAATCAGGGACTCCATTGCCTGCAAGTGAAGGAAAGTCTCTGCACTCTGTAGTATAGCTTTGGAAGGCTCACTGACAGTATGCCAAGCTAAATTGACATAAACAATAAGTACATAAATGAGTACATAAAAATAATACACCTTTTTTTAACAAGTCCTTAGAATACAGTAAACAGTGAACACTTACCACTGACTGTGCTTCTGCTGCAGTTCCAGAATTTTAGGGCAATTCTTCAGATATAGCTGGGGTGGTGGTAGCGTACCCTAGGTTGCTCTAGGGGAGACTGGCCCTGAACACTTGATAGTTGATGAGTTTGGATAAAAGCGTCTGCTAAATGCATAAATAGATACACACTTAATGTTAGAGTATTAAACAAGTCAGCAAAAGTATGAATAAATCAGTGAATATCAAAATGTAATCCTACAGCTAAATCTCTAGGCTTTACAATAACTATTTCCCACCTCTCTCCACAAGAATTTGCATGGGACTCCAAATCAGAGACTGGCATCTGCTCTTGGCATATGGGGCAGTATCCCTATAGGACATTCATATGTGGAAAGATTTGTTGGTAGCCATTAATGTCACTGAAATACATATTACAAATACACTGAATTTGAATTCTGGACATGCAAACAGGATGTTACTTACTTGGTCAGTCTGATCATCGATTTCAATTACCTCACAGCTTTTTATATGAGATAACCAGAGGATATGACACCCCACACTTCTGGCCCGTCTCCTTTGTCATAGAATCAACGCTTGTTGATGGCGGCGGAAGGGGAGTGGTGTTAAGTTCCACCTGTAAGGGAGCGATGTACACCATCCCCTTTCCTGAGTTGTTTGCCTGCTTCAAACGTCTCCCTGTGTAGCCTGCATCGTCTGGAGGGAAAAGAGTTAATTTCCGGGATCCCCAACCTGCTCAAAAATAAAAAATAAATGTCTAAATGTTATTAGTGTTCATTCTTCATGTTATCTAAAGACAAGCACCACCGGTATACTGTGTCCCTATGTGTGTCTTATGCCTGTTATTTTGCCTTAAATGTGTTATACATTATACATGTGGCATTCAAGTGGTCATCAAAGAAAAAATTTTATTGTGCAGGGAAATGTTTCCTAGCTCTACATATGACACAAAAATTGAAATTGAACTTGTGATTGGTGACTACCTGATGCTTTATACAGAAGCCATCCTCCTGATATTTCAGAAACTTTTGGATACAAATTCTTAAGTGTCTCAGATATCTACAAAATACAGCAGAGCAGGACAGACATAAGGCTTGAGTAAAAAAATTGTAATTTCAAGAATGAGTCCTTCTTTGCCACTGCCTTGTCCATTATCCCCCTATATCAGGACACCTCAGCAGCCATTTTTATCCGTAACATCATAAATAAAATCAAATGATTTGTAATGTAAAATCTTGGTTTCATCACTATATTGAAAATTAAAATCCTTGAATCCTTGATCTTTCTCTAAAGGCTCATACTACTCACTTCTTCATAAGTCGCGTTCTTATCAACAGCTGTTGTTCTACGGCACAACCCAGCATACATGTGAACAAGCTGGTCAGCCTCCTTGGGAGTGCAGTCAAGGACAGAGGGTAAAAGGTAAAATTGTAAGAGGAAATATCTTTGGGGCTTTGTAGGACACAGGGGCAGAGAACCGTCTTTTCCCCCTTAGCCTGAAAAGTCCCAGAAGTTACCTCAGTCAAAAAAAAAAGAAAGTGCTACTGTACAACATACTTGTACAACCTTGCCATCTGAGTTTCCACCTCAGCATTTCTTGGCCTATTCAGAGGCTGTCTATAATTGAACCATAAAAAAACAATTAATAAAATGTAAGCACCACCTGTTACTATAACCTCGAGCAACAGTTAGTTATTAAATAAAAAAAACTGTGATAGGCATATGACATTACATTGCAAAAATAACACTCCACAACCTTGCCATCTGAGTTTACACCTCAGCATTTCTTGGCCTATGCAGAGGCTGCCTACAAATGAACCATACAAGTCAATTAAGAAAATGTTATTACCACCTACATTAATATAACTTCAAGCAACTGTTAGTCAATAAATAAAAAAACTAGGTCATTTTGACCATTTTACCGGGGTGGACCTTTTCTACTGCGTGTTGTGGAGCTCAAGGTCAACAAATGTCTTGCTGATCTTAATATATCGGCATTCTCCTACAAATACACATATTCACACGGCTAAGTCAATTGTATAACATGACGCTCTTCTCCTTTACCTGGAATAACTTATTTCCCCTTTTTTGGTCTGCTGTGTTTACCCTACATAAATCACCAGCTAAAACTGCCGGACACCTTAGCGCGAGTGTGTGTATTTTTCTCAAAATACCGATGAATCCAGACAAATACATGACTCTTATTACTGTATCAGTCTGAACAAAGACTCATGCCAATAACACAGAAAATGGGATAGCGTAGAGTGGTTCGTTCAGGCTCGTTTGCAGACCAAAAAACTGCCGGGACTAGCAAACCACCCGGGTACCTTTCAGTTAGTTGGGATATTTGGTCTGTTTCTGTTACTGCTGTCCAATATGGATTAAAAAGTAGGCTAATCATGTCACAGTTACAGAGCCCGCAACATTCTTACTGGGGACATGCTAAAACGCTTAACGTGCCTTCTCATGCCTCTCCAAAAATCAAAACCGAAATCTTAACATTATGGACGTACTTCACGTTAAGCTTTTTCTTTATAATACGCGCCTATGTAGAGCAAAAAAAGGTGCAGCTCACTGATAAGTGGCGCTACGGTGAGCTAGTTTTAGAACAGGTCCGCGGGCGACTCATGTGGTCCTTAGACCACGTTGGTGACCCCTGGTCTAAGGTTTATCGTTCCTCGTATCATTAAATGTCGTAGGCTATGTTAATCATAAATTGAAGCGCTTGTCTTACGTTTAGGTATAGCTAGCATATTTAGCATATATCAGTACCTACCGTTACATTACGGTTACAAGCTAACCTTCACTACTACGACCCAAAAAGCCTGACTGGGACTAACCAAAATACTATCTAGGCCTAACTTGAAAGTTTCAGGGACTTACTTCTGTAGACTCCATCCTCTTCTTCTCTGGAAGACTGGAATAGTGGAGTCACTTCAGACAACGTTCTCCCCTTCGTGCGTTGCTCTGTCCTCGATTCTCTTTCCGCGTTCTGTGGTGCTGGCGGTGTTCCTGGCCGCGGCCTCTATGAGTATGGCGCCCCCTGGTGTTTGCAAATTCCCATAGTAACAGAATCTCTGCGGTGAACGTTTTTGGTCTGAATTTCTCAACTTGAATTTTTCCGATATGAATTTGTCGACTTGAATTTCTCAACTTGAATTTCGTCAGTCCAAATTAAAGATGCTGAAAAGTAATACACAAATTATAGGCATCTATATCACACACTAATACTATTTTCAATTATTTCCATTTCAACATTTTTTTATTCAAGTTATTTGATTTATCATGAAACATTTTAATTCAATTCTTCTGGCACATTTATACTTCCATAGTCACAGTAAAAATGAATTAGAATTTTGAGAACTTCATTAAATTCACTAAATTCAAATTCATTTACATTTAAGCATTTAGCAGATGCTTTTATCCAAAGCGACTTACAAAAGAGGATAACATTCAAGCTACAACACAATGAAAGAAACTAACAAACAGTGCATACTGCTAACATAAAAACGGCACTATGTTGAGTTGAAAGAGCAATAGTGTAATAAAGTGCAGTATAAAAGAGAAATTAAGTATAAGTTGTTAAGTGCATTCTCAAAATTTACACCAGGAGATATTCTTGGAAGAGCTGAGTCTTCAAGAGTTTCTTGAAGGTGGAGAGGGTATCAGTTGATCTGGTAGCACTGCATTCCACCAGCGTGGAACCAAACATTAGAAGAGTCTGGATTGACCTGCGCAGGGTGTTGGCCGTGCTATAACTTCCTTAAGGAGCAAAGTGGTCAGTGACATCAGGGCTTTAGGAGAGTCCTTTCAACTCTGAAGGATGTCTTCCTCACTCCGTAGTCCAACAAGAGTTCTTAAAGCACTTGATGTCCTATGATGCCAGAAAAAGTACCATCAGGGAATTTCAGATGGAAATGTACAGGCTTGACATTGTGTTTCTTTCTAGAGTGGTTCATTCACCTCCCACATGTGTCCTTGAGAGGATGAAACTCGCAGGGGAAAGTCTGTGCATCAATACAAAGACTGCCACCGTCTTTGCCCTTGAAAAGAAAAAGATAGCACATGACTCCATCCTCCAGTTCATCCATTAACTTTTTTTTTCAGAAGCAGGGATGACTCGCCCATGGTAATCACATGCAATATCTCCTTTGGAGACAGGCACAGTGGCAATTACACCTACACAAAACAGAAAAAGGAAATATGACAGTTATGTCCTCACAAAACTTTGACGCTGCTTTTCATATGTCATCCAATGTTTGTTGTTTGCTCACCTTTTCCCTTGCTTTCTCCAAAGTCCTTAATGTCACGCCCCTTCCATATCTGGTCAGTGACTGCCTTTATAATTTTCTCATCTTCTTCAATGGCCATCCTCTCCGTTGATATCCAATTTTGGAAGGTTTGTATATCAGACGATGAACCCATGTCAGTTCACACCTGCCAAAGTGAACTGAAGTAAATTTTCAGTTGGAGTCAGTAAACAAATCATAAACAATGAAAAGCAGTTCAAAGAAATACATATAACGTTGTGCTCTTTGTCTTCCAGAGTGTTTATGTTACGAGGTAGTGTGTTGAGGGTCTTAAGGGTTGGCACAAAGTCAAAAATGAAGTCAAAAATAGCAGGACTTGCAATTTATTGTTTTTTTTTTTTTTTTACCAGCAGTGGTGAGGCATGCCCAACTCAAAAAGAAGTGTAACACCAAGAAAAAGAAAAAGAAAAATGGAAAATATATTTACAAAATAAATAGCTTGGTGCAGCCAGAGTAAAGCACAAATAAAAGGTTTACGCAAAACAATAAAAGGATTTCAGGCACCTCACCCATCTGAGGATATTAGAAGAGCAGGAGAGCACAAACAGACTCTCCTCTCCTAGCAAAAGTCTTCTTGGCAATGAACCTGCCACCCCTTAAATGGGTACCTGACCTCCCCCCTAATTGGGACAAACCCAAGCGATGAAGGCCTCTGCCAGCTCAGCCGCCTGCTTGGATGACTATGGATTGTGTTCTTTTACCCACACCTTGAGCTCCAGGTTCAGCATATGGAGAAATTGTCCTAAGGCGATGGCATCTCCAATCTGTTCCTTGGTCTTCACACTTGCGCACATCCACTTCAGGTAAAGGTCTGGTCGCCGAGTCTCGATTGCAGCTCTCTCGCTGTTTCTCCCTCCAGGACGGACATGGAGTGGAACCAGTGACGATACGCTTCTGGGTCAATTTCAAACTTTGTCAGGACAGCTTGCTTCACTTTAACATAGTCTCTGGCGTCTAATATGTCCATTGCCACATAGGCAGCACGAGCCTTCCCCGTCAGCAGGGGCCCAGTTCTCCATTGGCCATTGATTAGCAAAAGCAATCCTCAGTCCTCATCTGAGTGTAGGGGGTCATCCTGGGAGGGTGGTAGCCATACAGTAGTGGCGGATGGAAGCTTGCAGGTAGGGGTGTCTCTGGCATAGGGCTGGCTGAACGAGATATCGTCACTGGTCTGGTCATCCCCGACTAGCTGACCTGGCTATGGTGGCTGGCCTGGTCATCTCGGCTTTAGGCCCAATGGACTGCAAGACAGTTGAGCTGGCCCGGGGGTCTGGCAGAGGCACAAAGTCCGTACCTCTTCCTCCTCCATGGGGGACTGTCGGTGTAAGCTCTCCGTGCTCACCAACATCTGTAGCTGTTAGAACTGGTGTTGTAGAGAGCACCACCGCAGGTCTTGAAGCTGCGCCTCCTGCTCCCAACGCTGCTCCCTGGACTGCTGGGCCTGGATAAAAGATGACACAGCAATCTCCAGCCTGGATATACGGTCACCTGGAGGCGCTGATCCCGTTCTTGAGGCAGCATCATCCTCATGCTGGGGGCACTAGCTAGGCTCATCAACACATCAACAAGCAAGACATATTACACAGAGCTAATAGCTAGAACTAGCTAGACATGAAGGGATGCAACGATATATAGCGTCTAAAAGCACATGCGTCCGCCATTAGGACGCGCTATAAGTCGCTGTCTCACAGTTTACAACATACTGTTTTCTTTCCAAAGACAAGACAGATGCTTACAGAGGATACATTTTGTGCACTGCTTGCACTGCTCTCTCCTCCACTTGTAAACGCTGCGGTCTTCATATCCAGCACTTATGCTCATCTGTTTTGTGGACGGTAGGCCATCAAGAGTGACGGGAAACTCTTCAACAAATTGTTCAAACAAGTCTGGAGCTGATTAGAATAGGATATTTTCAGCACTACTTTCAGGCACACAATTTTTCACTCAATAATACATCCATAATTGCAATCACAAGACATACCTTTCACCAGACTCCAGTGGATTGTCACTGCTGGGCACAGGACTCTTGCTGATCTGCTCGCAATGGAGATAATGGTAAAAAATTAGTTTGGTTTATGTCGGTGTATTTAAATTAATTTCATTTCATTTCATTTAAATGAATGGGAGGAAGGGTATCCTAATTTATAAAGTGGGGTTGTGTGTGTGTGTGGCTATGACCTACTACAACACCTCTGTGTTATAAGTTTTTTGTTTTATCTGTTCACTGTTCCGCTAAAATAAAAAAAGATCATACATTGAATATGGATTGTGGTTGTATTGTGTTGAATCTGAATTTGCATTTACAATGGGACCGTCCGTCTGACCTAGGAAGAAGCAGCCCTCATCTTCCGTCTCTTCATGTTGCCTCTGCAAGGCCAGTGGGCGGATGCACGTGAAGTACAACTCAAACCACTGTGGTAATGACATAAAAATGTCAACAGCCAAGTTGAATTTAGCAGTCTTTGGAAAACCTTATCCAGAAGTTTGAAGTGCACATTTGAATGTGGCAAAATACCTCTTCCTCCTCCATTATGAGAGGACAGGCCTCTGAATTATCACTGAATTGGCTGGTCACACCATGAGTTCTTGCAATCTTGAGCACAGTTTGTAAATATGGGTATGTTTTCTTACATTCTTAGATGTATGGAAAACTTTTTATGACCAGGGTGATTTAGTTTTGATGTACATAATGTGGATTTTTACATACCTTGAAATTCACCAAACTCCTCAAGGATTTGTGGTACAGCACAGACAAGATGACCATACAGAAACAGCAGAACTGTGTCATGGAGTTTGTTGCCACTATACTCCCGGAAGACGGAAGACTTCCGTCTTCAGTTTAGCCGCCACACTGTACATCCATGCAGTGGTGTGCAGTAGAAGCTCCCGTTTCCTCACAGAAGAGCTAATTATAACCAACAACAGATAAAAGAGACACACGTTAGACACCTTAAGAACATTTGATAATGATTGAAACCATTAGTAGTAATTTCAGAGGAGAATCCAACCTCTCTGCTGGGTCACTGACTACAAAAAAGCCTCTTCTTTTCAAACAGTTGATCAAAGCGTGGCAGGGACCTTGGTCTTTACCATCAGAGCAAGCTCATTGTAATCCCAACGTCTGCCAACTTTTGTCCACTCCTTCTGGGATTCCTTAGCTTTTATCAACTCCTACTTGCATTCCGCATCGCTCTTGTCCTTCATACAGACCTTCTTAAGATGATTTGGGAAATTATTATAAGACTTCCTGAAATAAATAATTATTTATTCACAGAAATAAATAATTATTTATTCACAGAAATAAATAATTATTTATACACACACACGTACATACATATAGAGAGATGTGTAAACACAACTTGCTGCTTGTCTTCATTTAGGTGTTCATGGAGGATGTAAACTTAAATGTAATGACACTTAAATAGCACTTGTCGATGCACCAAGGAATGCATGGGTTCAATAGTTATCTAGGCCTTGAGAAAAAAAATGGAAGAAAGTGACATTACACTGTTGTGCTATTTGTTCTAGACAGCTTGCTGGTTATCAGTCACCAAGGCTAAAATTCCTTTGGTAGGCATCTGTACATCTATGTTCAGTCTGCAGTCTTCAGAGCCTAATGTCTACAAAACTGTACATTGAAAAACACCCTAACCTAACTCCGCTGATGGAAATGGAAACATTGATGCCCACAAAACACAAGGCACAGAGGCTGAAAGTGTTAGATAACACAACCTTATTTTCTATGTATAGAGAACTGACCCAAAATATTTATCCAGCTACTGGGCTACAGCTGACCTGCCCCTAAGACTTGTTTGTGAATAGAGCATGGGTCAGTCATTTCAAAATAATCAAAACAAACACACGTTATTGTACTGTGAGTGACATAACTTTATCATCCACAACTGAAATTTCCATCGACTTACCTAGGGCCTTCTTTGTGACAGGCTAACACCTTTCTGTGGTCTATGGCAACAGGCAGATGATCCACTGCCCATCCAACTCTCCACTTCAGGACTTTTGCTTGTTCAAAACTGTGCAGCCAATGAAAACACAAAGACAAGTCTGAAAAAAGAGGATAAAATGTGTGTGCTTGGCAAGGCAGCTTCTATATTGTACATCAGGGGAGTGTGATCCAATCATTACTTTGGACAGTGGTGGGTTACACATGTGGCAGCGGTCCTCCATGTGATACTCATGGTAGCGGATTCCACATCTGATAGTTGTGGTAGCGGTCTAAACATGTGATAGTTGTAGGCTTTGCACCATAGCTTGGAGTTCAGCTGCTCCCCCTTGTGAGAGCCCCAGGCACAACACTCCCTAATAATACACAACATTAATAGTAAAAAATTATTAATAATAATAACAACAACAACAAAAGGATGTTGGGATTATGGGTGCATGTGTTTTTTTTAATTAGCCACAAAAGCAAGAGCACTAACTGATACATAGCGCTGCATCTAAATTTTCAAACACCACCGGCCACGAGTCTCTCTGAGGTGGCATTGCTGTCATACAGCCCTCTCTAGATCTGGGATTCATATATGGGTCTTGTCATAGCATGTTTTCACTCGCCAGGCACGACACTCCCAAAGAGTGTGTCTTAGTCAAAAGATCAAAAATTCATCTGTTTAAGGACAAGGACAGACAAATATTGTTGCCTTACATGTTTCAGCACAGTTGCATACCTGGTGGAATTATTTTGCAAGACTGCTATTCAAAGACCCATAAATGAAATGATGTCACCACATTGAAATCACAAGGGGGAATCAGAATCAGTCTAATTGACTCTCTATACATTCAACAAATAGACAAGTCAAATAGACAAATGGAAAGATATACACATACTGTATAATGGAGGCAACTATGTCCACATAGTAGCTATCTATATCATGAAGGTCTACAAATAAGTGATAATATTCTACACAAAGTAGAGTGACATAATATTCAAGACACATGGAGTGGCATGGAGTGGTAAAGTGCAAAGTAATAGTTTATTAAAGTGTCTGTGTTTTCCAAATCAGGTCGCATTGGATTCTTGTCAAGGCTAACTTAACTAAACTAGCTAACGGCAGCTGCTAGAGATTTGCGTTACAGCTAATGGAGGCTACTCATGGCTCGAAATGAAGGGTGTAATAATTCTCTTATTGGAGATAAAAGTTCACAAGGATGTTGTTTCATCATAATGGTGTCATGCTAATGTAACAGACTTTAACCAGCCGGCCAGTTACATTAATATTAAAAAGTATTTGTATGGCTGTGATGATTGAATGATGGGGAGATGTGGAGTAGATCTGTCAGCATTTATTCTCTGCAACACATTAAACAGGGGAAAAGAATGCTGGCATCCCCCTTTTCCAAACTTCCAGCATGAGAAACAAAAGGATAAAATGTATGCACTTCTAGGCTACACATTTCAGTACATTATAGCCTACAGCGTGAAATACTTAGCTACAGTAATACAACAGTGCTTGTGTTCGTATAGTGTAGTTTAACAAAAGTAGCATAAATTAAAAGAATGAAAATGCATGAGTTCTGAATAAAGTACATGACAAATCTTAAGTGGGTTTTAAGAATTCAGGAACATGTAACTGAGAACGTCTAGAATGACGAGAAGAGCATAGAGAAAGTTTAAAACAATTTACTCTACAAGCTCGTTTTAAAATAAACCTGCGCTGCTAGCAATAATCTTTCATTTGCCAATAAAAGATATGTCCGATTGCAAAAAGCTGAAAAAGTGCCGTACGCTAAATGGCCACAAGATGGCGACCATAGACCACTTTAATGTGGATGAGGAACAGTGGGAATGACCGCCAAATTTCAAATTCAACTAGTGTAAGGATGGAGGAAGAGCAATCGAGCACAGATACACAGGACTCCTCTTCGGCCAATCAGCACCTTCCTTTTTGAGCACAGTGCCCACTAAACGGAGGAGGAACAAGTGTGAAGACTGGAGTGACCATGACTGCAGATATGACAAATACGGTAATGAAAAATTTACATATATTTTAACGTTCTTTTGACCAACTGTTGTTAATGTAATAGCTTTTTAAACTATTCGGTTTCGTCGGCGAGCTTAAATCATGTTCACAGTGATGTCAGACGACTAGTATGTTTCAGTTATGATTTTAGCAAGGAGTGCTGGAGCTAGTCTACAAACCCCCTGCAAACAATAACACCTTTTTACTCAGTGAATAACACCGAGTGAAAGTGAACGTAGGCTGTCTTCAGCGTGATTAATTTTAATAACTACTCGTGATTGAATGTCTTTGACACCGCCGGGTTCTGCTTAGAGTCTGTCGCTGTGTATGGCAGGTGCTATATTGAGAATGAGGAGTTGTCGTTAGTCCGCCTCCGTTTAGTGGTTCTCTTTGATATTAACAGAAGATACAGACTTATTTCTCTATCTTAAGACGCAGAGCCAATTCCTGCCACGGAATATGTATACGGAGGAAGGACCCATGACATCACCGTTTAATATTAATTTGCTCCGTGTAAGACAATGAGTTAGGCTAACAAGCCTGTACGTTCACACCAGAAGCGACCAAAGCGACCAGGTCACCGAGGTCGCTGAAGAAGCTTCGCTGTTGAGTTCGCTTTGTTCGCTCATGACGTATCATTTGGAATGTTAGTCATTTAAAGGGCCGCAGCCAAAAAACGCTTCCCCGACCAACAGTTGTGAAAGCGGTGATGTATGTGTAGGGCGAAACATTGATGTACTTGAACTTTGACATGTTTGGTTAATAAAGGAATAAAAGAGTATAAAACGTCTACATGCACTGACAGCTGAAAAATATTCATATTCATACAATGATTCATGAATTATTTAAGTCCCTGACTGAAAACATCAATTTACTTAAATCACATCATTCTTCGGATTAAATTGCAATCTCGTTTTAAACACGATTATGTTTAGCAATATTTAAAAAGTTGGCCTTGGTCGAGGCAGTCCACAAGAGCAAAGCAGTTGCGGATAAAATCCCGCTTAAAACTACTAGCCTTAACAATTGGCTAAAGATTTCCTGTAAAGAGCAAATTAAATGTACTCCCGCTTAATACAATGCAGAATGCGTTCTATAAATACTGGCACGTATCATTTCTGTATCATCATCTCAGCATGGAAGACCAGGATCTTGTCTTGTCTGTCCCACTACCTCCGCAATTTTCTCCCACGCTTCACTCACAAAACAGGATTGGGTCGAGGGTTGAGTTACAATTATATCGTTGTCCCGCCTCTAACCATTATTTTTTCAATCTACATACTGATAATACTGTATTTTGTTGGTTTTAGGGAATCCAAATTGAGGATATTGATTGGGAGAGCTTAGGGGGGCTTGTGACAACTCCACCAACCCAGGTGTTAGAGGAGATTGTGGTCAGCGACGACCTCTCCTGGACCACCAACACTGCATAACTGGCCAATAAAGCACAGCAGCGTCTCTACTTCCTGCGCAAACTGAAGCGGGCAAGTACTCCACCATCCATCATGACTGCATTCTACAAAGGAACCATAGAGAGCATCCTTAACAGCTGCATCACTGTGTGGGGTGGGAGCTGCACTTTCTACAACAGGAAGGCTCTACATCGTGAGGACAGCTGAGAGGATCATTGGTGCATCACTCCCCTCTCTGCAAGACCTGTACACCACCCGCCTCACCCGAAAAGCCATCACAATTGTCAGCGATGCAAGTCACCCAGCACACAGTCTGTTCAGTCTCCTGCCCCAACTGAGACTCTGCATATGCAAATTACACACATCTGCTGCTAATTGTTTTGTTTTATATTTATATTTGCACCACTTGTTATCATTACTGCTACTGCGGCAAGTACTGCCTATTGACATTTGCACATTGCACTTTTGCACTAAAAAACAATCACAACAACTACCTCTAAATGCATAAAGCTGGAACACTCAGTGAACTTCACCTCATGCCTTGTCTGTCGTCATGCCCTGCTACATTAGTAGTGTACTTAGGGTTCTCTATGTCTCGTCATTCCTGTTATGTTAGGTAGTAGCACTAGGCAAAAGTAGCCTTAAGCTACTTGCACTTTATTTATTTATACAACCTTAGGATTAGAATTGTCTTGTCATGTATCTGCACTTTACTGTTGTCCACGTACACACATGGGATAGTGGGAAACGTACTTTTGATTCCTTCGTATGTCAAGTCAAATTGACAATAAAAGTGACATTAGTGACAAAAGTGACATAGTTTCTTGCTCTTTGTGAAATAAACCGTGCTGATCTGCATTTGGGTTCCTGTTTGAGTCTTAACGAACTTTACAAAAAGTGACTGACTTTGGTTACCGTGCCAGAAATGGAATGTCCACTGAAGACAGAGGACACTGAAACGCTTTGCCTTGCCATTGATCCCCTTTCTCATTCAAATAGTTTTGGAAGAGACATTTATTTGACCACACTTGCTCATGCTTTGTACCTACTTCACCATCATTGACAGTCATGCCTGTGCTAGAGGACTTTTAATAACTTGTGATGGGACAGTTCCAGTGTAGGACCTCATGTATCCAGGCACCTTGTAGACCACCTTTCACCATTTACAGCAAACTAATTAAAAGTAAATGTATGAAATGCCACAAAGTTGTATTTTGCTTTCATACTTTTTTTAAATCAGACATCACATAAATTCTGGCAATTCTGACAACCACAGGGAGGAGGGTAAAATCACAGTGAAGGACATGTGATGAAAACACTTAATGAAAACATGCTAATGCTGCTTAAAGCACAACATTCAGTGTCATTAACACCCATGAACAGAATTAGGTGCAGATACAAACTAGATATTGCCACAAATATCTGAAACCCATTTACTACTTTAGCCTGAATGTATATATTTTGTACTGAACACTGAAGGTATGAAAAAAAAGTAGCTCTAGATATTTGCAGCGTCAGCATTTCACATAAACCAGATTGTATTGCTACATGTAGTGACTTGGGTAGCAAACTGTAAGTACACCATACTGGATGTCACAGGTGTAATTGAACTCCACAACAACTCACAACACACAAGTTTCTCTTCTCTTCTGGTAAGACGGGAATGTGGCCTTATCCTGTCAGCCACTGGAGAAATGTACTGGGGGACAGGTGACCTGGATAGTTACCCACCTCTGGATGTTCATCTTTTCAGAGACAGATGAAACAAACAATCGTGTATATGAAACATTGGACAGTTTACCTGTAGCGACACAGGTAAATCTAATATCTGACAAGGAAAGTTTATCACATAATAACTGGGTGTAAAAAATGCAGTTTAATTATGGGGGTGGGGGCTTACTGATGGCAGGGAAGGTGGAGTAGTGTGATGTGTATGTGGGGGAGAGGGCTCAGGTTTGGGCAATGGCAGGGGCAGAAGGGAAGGGCAAACAAGGTCTTTAAGTGCACATAAGTGTACTTACAATGATGATGTAGCCATAAGTGTACTTACAATGATGATGTAGTGACACCAAGTACACAGAGTTTACAAGAAAAAGACTAAATAAGCAATTACATGCTTCCAGCTGCTGCAAGAAGTCCTGTAGGTGTTTCATAACGCTCACTTCCACTTGTTCTTTGTTGGAGCAGGATGGCACGCCCCAAAAACAATCAGGATCAGCCTGGTGAGAGAAAGAGCAAGTGGCCCTGGTGAAAACAAAGCCAACAGACTGACACCAGAGCCGCACAGCAGAGGAGGGTGATAAATGGAGAGGATTAATTTTTTTCGTACGACACCATAATTTTTTTTTTTTTAGTCCTTTAGCTTAAATATCTTCATTAAAATTGTCCAATGACCCCACAAATGCTATGAGTATTGTAAAAAGTTAAAGTAAAGGACATGATTGTTAGCTGGGTTTATGATTTGGAATTACTATTGGTATTTAAGTGGCATCAGTCAAAGTAGGAGGTGGGGTGGTTCAGAGATATAGTTCCCTGGTTCTCCATCATCAGGTTAGAACTGAAGAAGCCTTTTAGATGAGAGTCGAAATGTATTCAAGTGGAAAAAGTTGCTTACAACTTAACTACTTTGACAACCATGACCTAGATGAATGAGAATGCCAACAGACTTAAGTGGCATCAATACATGGGTGTGTGTGTGTGTGTGTGTGTGTGTGTACGGAGGGGGCGGTAGGGGGTGTCCCTTCTTTCACTGGGAGACAGTGTTGTATATGTGTACATGCAAGATGTGTATCTGATATATATGTGTATATGTGAGATGTGTATATGATGTATATGGTGGATATGTTATGTTATATGGGATATATTTATGATGTTTATATGCTGCTGGACACCTTAATTTCCTCTGGGATTAATAAAGTAACTCTACTCCACATCTCTACTAAAGCGTACATCTATCAACTCACCTTCATCTCCTCTCCTGGCAGATGTTTGGATACTGGTTCATTACATCAGTGAGCCCATAAAGCTGCAGACCTTCACGTAGTTGGGAGAGAGGCAGCAGCCGAAGTTTGGCATTAAGAACAACAGCACTAAAATATAGATGGGAAAAAGAAATTCAACATGAAGCTAAATGTAACAAAGTAAAACATGAACATTAATGTAAGAACCTCTAAAACTAGGCCCCTTGGCCTAAGCCTACTATAACTATTGCTATAACTATAACTATTAACTAGTATAACTATTGTATTATGATACATGCATTATGTTACTGTGCTGGTTTAGCCAACAGCCGATATCTTTGGTTAGGAAGGGCTAGAAATTAGAAACGCTAGACTGATATCCTCTGGTTGAATTGCTTTCAATTCAACATCAATGAAATCAACCCTATGTCTAGTTATAGCACTTTTTTATGAAGAGTAAATAAACTTAAATAAAATTGCCATGAGAACAGTTACACTAACATTCTTAACAAGGATCAGCAGAGTTAAAAAAAGCTATTTGCCAAACAATTTCTTCCTTCTTTTCAACATTAACAGGTCCATTATAGCCACAGTTCTGTGGCCGACTCAACCTTAAAAACACACACACACACACACACACACAAATGCCTAAGAGATAATTAAAGACACAACATGAGTACGATGGTGAATACTGCGTGTTTGTACCCGACACAGATGTGGAGGGGCCTTTACACTTCGATAAGCGCGATATTCAACAAATACATACACCATGGAGTTGATTGTTAGTGACAGTCTGATTGGCACCTTGCATGGCAGCCTTAGTCATCAGAATCATATATCACAATATTTTTGACCAAATATCTCAGTACTGATGTTGCTACAAAATTCCGTGACTTTCCTTGAATTCTGTGACAGCGGGGAATACTGTATTACAAATGTTACGTGCTGGCTCAGGGCACGCAACATTAAGCGGGAAGACCAGGCGGTTTCATATCGATAATCAAAATATTTATTAAATGAATAAAGTTAAATGAACAATAATCAAAGATAAGTGTGGTGCATGTCAGTGTAACGAGAAAACAAAAGTGTTGTCGATAATAAGTCGGACTTCACCAGCACTCCTGAAAGAAACAGTATAAATTAGTAGAAACAGTCATGTTCTTAGACTAAAACATACTCAGGGCAGAAATCATGAAATAATTCTATGCATAGCATAACATTTTGAGCTAAGTTAAGTAATTTGAGCAAAATGGCATGCCACATATTAACAACTAACCATTTTACTTCTCATTCAAGTGAGGTAGGGAAAATGTTAGTAATGTAATCCCATAGGCATAGCTAAATTGCTTGATCAAGATCCAACATGGAATATTTGGGACATTTTCCAGTCTGCTCACCCTCAAAACAATTAAACTTTCAGGAAATGTTGATAATGAGAAGGGAACATGTGATTACATTTGGGTGATCAGTTGAAGCAAAGGGGAGTAAATAGTACAAAATGCAAGCTGTTTGGCGAAGGTTCTAGTTCCAATATGTGTACCTGTGAGGAACTCCCTCCATAGTGCTCCTGTATCAAGGCCTCCCCCATGAACCGGATTTTTAGCCGACTGGTTGGCAATGCCGCCTTCTGACGCTTCCATTGAGCAAGGCCCCGCTCCACCACATGGGATCTTGATGCAGTGAGAAGAAATTCTTCCTCATTGTTAACAGCAGCAGAGATGGCCTGCAGAACATCATTAAGGCTGAAGGAGAAATGAATGGGTGTCAGTGTGATTCTGGAAACTGTATATTGTATTTAAGTCTGTGGTTGTCCGGTGTATGTATGTTGTATGTATGTATATGTGACATGCTTTACTCTGTGTGAGTATTTGCACCTTTTTGTCAGTGACTTTTGTTAGTTCAGTCCCTGGATTATTTGACATGATGAGGTACTTGGCCCCAAAAGTTTAAGAGTCTTGGGTTATTTACTGTCAGAGACTATACAAGCACACAAACCTAGAAATGCTCATCTTCAGTTTTGAAGTTGAAGGAATAAAGGCAACTTTTCTGAAATGACAAAACACAAATATGAATTTGACAGTGAAACCCATATCCCCTGACCTAAAACAAAAGTGTACAAAAACTCATATAAACGGTAAAGGTGGACTTTAAATACACAGATGTCAGCCTTTATGGTAACAGATCAGGTAACAACAGGTAAGTTTAACTGGTCATTAACCCATTGGTGGGAAGACAGGTGCTTGGAGGGATATGCCTAACTAAATGCAACAATATTTTGACATATTTTCTAGATTGTGCTAAAAGATTCTCTTACCTCTCTCCACACTCACTGGCATGTGCCTCTAGCTCATTGGGAGGGAAATTTTGGCCACAGATTGAACACATGGTCTGCAACTGGAAACATTTAAATGTTTAACATAAAAGGTGGAGACAATAATAGCTCAAAATTAAACACTTAACATCACAACAGGACACAAAAAGCACATCTTACTCTGTAGGCTGTCAGGAGGAATGACAAAATTGAGAAAGACATTGTGATGCGATGCCAATATTAATTTTTCTTGATTGCATATATCTGTTATCTATCATTCATCTTTCAACAGATGTTTTTGCATTACCCGTTCAAAGCATTACAAACTACCTTAAAACTTCACATTACACCAGGTGGAACTGGCTACTATACAAGTAATGACCAAATCCACTGTAATGATAAGTCTCCTCTTTGTTCTCTTAAGACACTTTATTCAAGCTTAATGGTGCAACATGTCCCAGGGCAAAGTGACACTTATTTAGACAGATTGACATTTAATGTTTGCTGATTTACAGTACAGATTATGTCATGTCTGTAATTGTGTAATGTGTCCCTTGTACTTCGTCCAAAACCTTTTAAAACCAAAATACCACTGATGTTTGAAAAGGTACCAATTATGTCACCTTCTGATTTGAGTTTACCTCAAAGCCTTCCATATTAAATTTGGAGTTTCTGTAATCTGAGTCATCACTAATCTGATAAAGGAGAGTAGCAAGTTCTCATTTATTATATGAAGATGGTGTATGAAGTGAGTATTATGCAAGCAATATTCACAATGTTGCACCCTTGACATTGCCTATTACAGATGTCTAGTGGCAAGCTTAAAAGTGTGCAGTAGTTGTTTCTGTGTTTTACAGGGTACAGGTATTAGTAGTATAATGTGATCTCCCAAAATACAATAGGTCTGTACATACCTCCTGTGGATATGTATCTGAAGGCTTACAGGCTTGAACATGCAGCGAAAGGATTTGTAGTGGATAGCTGGTCTGACAGGAGTGGCACACTGCCTTTGGCATAGTGGAGACAGACCTGGAGGCAGAATGCAGTGGCAGAGTGTCTACTTCCTCCTGTATTGGAGCAATATATAGGACACCCTTTCCGCCACTTGCAGTCTTCAGAATTAGCCCTGAATAGCCACTGTCCTCAGGAGCACCATGTGTAATTTTCTAGCACCCCATCCTCCTAAAAAGAAAAGTAAGTTAATAGTTGAATTGTATTGGAATGTGACAGTACTCATCACTCATGATATTGATCATTTTTCATTTTATTATAACTAAATTACATTGGCCATGAGTAAGTTCTATGTACCTGCTGCTTTGTAAATCAGCCAGCCCCCAGACACACTTTCCAGTTTTGGATAGAGATCTTTGAGGGTTGAACATATCTTCAAGAGCAATATAAACCACCAGTAAAATAAATAACACCACATTGTGACATTTGTTTTGATAGTGGGCTATATTAATATATATAAAACTGAGGTGGCACTTAATGATGCCACCTCACCTCATCATGAGTGTAGCTCTCTGCTATCAGCGTGGACCTGCGTCCCAAACCAGCTTGCAGATGGAAAATTTCTTCACTGCCTTTGGGAGTGCGTTCAAGACATTTGGGTAAAGGGTGAAGTGGTTGGCGGGCCCTCGAACACAAAAAGGGCAGGAAAAGACCCGTGATGATGAGAACATTGCATTACACAATACAAGTACACATCTCACTAGCTATAGTTTGAGAATTTAAATTGACTAATATATAGTAGTAGTCTGGCAGTAGAAACCAAAAACGGTGAAGGACCTCTACATTTCTGTGTACATTTCTGCACACTGGGTGCACACTGGGTCGGCCATCTCTGCCCCTTTCCTGACTCGTTCCCTGTCTGTTAGAATGACACCATGTTCAGAAGATGGATCACAATATTTTATGCTGAGTAGTTAACATTTAAATGAAGTAAAATGATTGAATTGGTATACATGTTAATCAGTGTTATTTGTTATAAAACTAGACAAAACACCTTGGAGTCTCTGGAGCAGTTTGCTGTGGTCCTTGTTTACTAAAAGTAATTTGTTTGTAGGAAGAATTGCAGACTGGTGGCAGACTTCGGAACTTCAAGAAACAGGTTTTATCGTTACAATGGTGCATCAAGGGAGACATAAGGGTTTCAGCCCAAAGCATTCACCATTATATCTAACTTAAACAATGAAAGTGTTCCACTTTAAATACACATAACCGAGGGGAGTTGCACACAGTTAGCATACAGTTGAAGGAAGTACAATGAAGGTGATTGGTTCTTTACCTGGCGCCACTCTGTTCAAATGGCCCAGGGACACACCTATGGCAATTAGCATTTCCAAGTGGCTATCCAGTTGTATGTATACACAAGATTCAGAAATGTTACATATGGGTTTCTGACAAGTCATACACTTCGATTATTACACTCCTTCTACAGAGACAATAAAAATTATACCAAACATGAATACATTCACATTTCATAACATACAGAAATACATTCCAAATCTATCTGAGGTAAGATCATGTAAATATGAACAAAAATGTTCTACCCAGCCAGGGGGAACCAGCAGTTAATTTACACTGATCACTGGGGGAAGATGATTCCTATTGTTTCTGTGCCATGCCAAATGGTGGCAGCTCCTGGCTGACTGAGGCAGAATATACTTCTAAAATTATTGCCATCAATTCCCCCTTCCCCCACTCTGTTCATATTGATTATGGCCTGTGTGACATCTAGGTTGAGAGAGCACACGAGAGATCATGGGATAACTGTAGCAACAATAGATGAGAACAAATACACAGATCAGAATCATACCCAGGGATACTAAAATCATAAGAACATATCAAGTTCATCCTCCCAGAGAGTCAAGGAATTCCTCCACCCTGTGTTGCCATGACACCGATTTGATTTGATTTGAATGTATGTCTTTGTTAGATTGGATGATAACTTGATGCAAGTCATTAACGGAGCTGCTTGCATTAGGGACATAAACACAACATTCCTTACCAATTACTTTACAAGTACCACCTTGTGCGGCAAATAAAATATCAAGAGCCATTCATCATTAAGCATCAAGCATGGTCTTAAGTGTTTGGTTTGCAGTTTGTTCAAAAGCTTTTCTGAGGATTAATACGTCGTTCTGTAGATCACGAATTCCAGGGTTACAGATTTTCCTAAGGGCTTCAAAGATATCTTTAGTGACTATACGAGATGGGGAATCAGATGTGCAAAATAACATACTCCTGAAGCATTAACAGGAATAGATGTATATGAATATTTAACACAGGCAAATGCAGACCATTTGAGGCGATCCTCCTCACAGGAATCGTAATGTTACATTTTGAGTTACCCAGCTTGTATCCAAGACAGGGGCTTCTATGCTAACCACTGGGGTGGGCGCAACAAATTTTGGTTCATTTTCTTTGGGAGATCTTTGTGTTCAAGGATCTATGCATCCATGTCCATAATATTAGAGAAGTTTGGTTTTGAGTGTCTCGTTTGTTCCGACGTTTTCCCGAGATTGCCAACCACAGTGCCAGGGGCCTGCAGGGTTGTCATACAGAAAGGGGCGCTGAATAAATTTGGCTGCTGAAACAAGGGCTTCCATTTTTACCCTTTCGACGAAATGTTTACTAGCACAACTTTGGAAAAGTTTCCAATCTTCAGGTTTATACGGGGACACAATCATTGGCCAACCACACCCGTCAGAAGGCATTAGGTGACAGACGTAACAATTACATTTGTTTAATTTCTGGGCTATGGTTTTAGACATTACAGGGGCCAAATTCTCAGTGTCCCTGGGGTCAATAGGAGGCAGCATGGACTCTTGGGAGGTTGGAGTCACTGTGAAACACACATACATAAATCATTAACATTTTGAACATCAGTTACAGTCCACAAACAATCCTTAAATCTGAGGTGAGTGTATGCAGGTATTCAGTGTACATGCATATGTGTGCGAACAAAGTGTGCAGAAGGGCGGCGCTAGGCTCACACCCTTTGTCTCTCTTCCTTGGAAGAGGCGATCCTCTTCGTGTTGTGCAAAATGTGGGAAACGTGAGTGTGTGTGCAAACAATATGTGCATAGGGCGGACCTAATCTCTATTAATAGGAGGCATCCCTCCACACCCTGTGATTCTCCTCTTCCAGTGGTCGTTTCTTGTCCACCTAAACTGAAGGTGCAGGTGGACTACCTGACCTCCAGATCCTAGCTGCTTTGGGTTTATTCTGCCCTACAGCAGGTCCACTAAAGTAAATTTGATGCGTGAAGTTGAGTGAAATAATCCAATATCAGTTTCCAGAGATCCGTTGAGAGGTAAAATTCTGCTCCGGTAGCACAGCAGCTCTCTTGTGACCATGGGAGGGGAGTCTGGAAGGTCTCTGATGGAGTTGTGTTCAGAGTTTCTCTCATCCCCCTTTCGACGTTGTAGCAGTCGTTCTCTCATCCACACCAAGCGGGAGCTCTCGGTTCTGGTCATTTCTCAGACTCAGGTGTAATCATGGATACCTGTAAGATTAGAGCTCAACACATATCATACACCAAGATTCAGAAATGTAACATATGGGTTTTTCTGACAAGTCATAAACTTTGATTATTACACTCCTTGTACTGAGACAATAAAAATGATATGAAATGTGAATGTATTCATGTTTGCTAACATACAGAAATACATTCCAAATCTATCTGAGGGGAAGGATGATTCCTATTGTTTCTGTGCCATGCCAAATGGTGGCGGCTCCTGGCTGAATATACTTCTAAAATGATTGCTATCATTACAGACAGTGTTACGCTTGGGTATCTATGCACCAAGTTTGTGGTGAACTGTAATAAATGGTAAAGATGTGACAGCTTTAGCAAAATGATGAGCAGATGGAAATACAATGAGTAGTAACAAATTATATGCCTCTCAGAGGGTTTTTAGTGCTACCACATTCATTTTCCTAAGCTAGGCTTAACAGAACTTTGGAATGGCTAGTGTGACAGTGCCAATAAGGGAGGGACACCAAGTTCTGATTCCCCATTGTTACCCACTACCCTCTATTAACACTTGAGAGGGGCACGAACAACAGAGGCATGGTTATTTATACTCAAAATATATACTCTTAATTTCCTTTTGTTCAAGTAGTGAGTAGTGAATTAAAATAAAGGCCTTAAGATACCAATGACAGTCAAAACACACAACACTTAATGGGCTTACTGGTGATGTGCTGAAACCCCTGGTGAAAACATCCCCAAAATCAAATTGGTCACACTGTGAGTCCAAACTAAATTAATTAATCCACTACCAATAATATGAAATAATTCACAGTAAACAAAATAAAGTAACAGACAGCAAGCAAAATGAAATGACACACAGCAAGCACGGTTTGTTAATACAGCATACAGGTAATGTCACCGTTAGCGGGGTTATTGGCTGCACAGTCACCAGAAGCATACATAAATGGACAGACTATACAGACGATGGACAAATTTAAACAATTAAAACAAATACAAACAACAACTTCTGTGCAACCGACATACACATACAGCGAACAACCACACACGTACAAAAATAAACTGCCAGCACCCAGTCGCAGGCGGCCTAGCTGCCAGCCACCACAAAGCAGGACGACAGACGGCAACAAAACAGGCAGAGGGCAAAACAGCAACACTGACCCTCACCGTTGGATGTCACACGACTCCTAGGGGAAATATAGGGGTGTTTATTTACTCTACTGTTAACCCTAGCTGCAGCAAATGGAGGGAAAAGAGGCATGAACCTACTGGGCAGTAGCTGACACGCCACAGAGAGCTCAGCCTGTGGAACCGTCTTATGAGATTATTGCTGTAAACCACACAGTCAACACGTTACCCTGCTAGTTAATACTATTCGGTGCCTCTAAACGTAGTTTTAAGTACATACCTGAGCTACGACCAACAAGTGCGTCGGAGGGTAATGATACAGCACTGCTAGCTAGTAAGCATAAGCAACGCAGCCACGGCTAGAATGTACACAAACCGTAAATACTCAAACATATCGGAATGCAGGAAATTCAAATGCAATGAAAAGGCAACATACCAACAAGCCAGTGGAAAAGCAATTAACGTCTGGTTAGCCAAAAACGCAGGTGGGGGCGAAGATGCAGGGACCGTCGTTAAAGTGCAGGTACAATCCTGTTACACTAGCTTGACAACCAAAGCCATGGAACTAACGACTGGGTCTTGGCCATAGCAGCCTCAGAACCTCCAACGTGCATTGACTTTCTGATATACGAGCGCCATGTCGTCAAGTATCCCTTATATAAATAACTTAGACATTATCAAATCAGAATATTAATACAATAAGCCCTTACCATTCTCAGCGCAACCCACAACCCGACCCTTGTCGTCAACGAGCCGTTGAGATTAATAGAAACTGGCTTGTTAGCCTAGCTCATTTTCGCACACGGAGCAAATATTAAACGGTGATGTCATGGGTCCTTCCACTGTATACATTTTCTGTGACTGGAATTAGCTCTGCATCCTAAGATTAAACAAATAAGTCGATATTTTCTGTTAATATCAAAGGGAAGCACTAAACGTAGGCGGACTAACGACAACTCCTCATTCTCAATATAGCACCTGCCATACACAGCGACAGACTCTCAGCGGAACCCGGCGGTGTCAAAGACATTCAATCACGAGTAGTTATTCAAATTAATCACACTGAAGACATGACCAGCCTACGTTCACTTTCACTCAGGGCTATTCACTGAGTAAAAAGGTGTTGTTATTCTTTTCACTGCAGTTTGCAGGCCAGTCCCAGCGCTCGTTGCTAAAATCATAACTGAAACATACTAATCTGACATCACAGTGAACATGATTTGTTTAAGCTCGTCGACTAAGCGAAACGTTTCAACAAAATAGCTATGATATTAACAGTTAATCAAAAGAACGTTAAAATAAATGTAAAACTGCCATTACCGTATTTGTCATGTCTGCAGTCATGGTCGCTCCAGTCTTCACACTTGTTCCTCCTCCGTTTAGTGGGCACTGTGCTCAGATCTCACGGTGCTGATTGGCCGAATACGAGTCCTGCGTATCTGTGCTCGATTGCTCTTCCTCCATCCTTAAACTACCCGGATGTGGGTCACAGTAAATTTGAATTTGAATTTTTGAGAGCTAAACATGAATTCAAATTCAGATCATAGTATTCAGATTCACTTTTTCAATGCAAGGATTGAACTTAATAAATACAATTTCAAACTATGTGCAGTTATTCTAGTTTAGCTATTAAAATTCAATTATAAATTCCCTCGAATTCAGTTTCTGGTGGCACATATTTCTGCCCATAAACATTACTCATTCATCTAACCAGTCCCAGTTTATCCCTTAACCTCTGAAGGATGTATTCCTCACTCCGTAGTCCCATAACAGTTCTTAATGCACTTGATGTCCTGTGATGCCAGAAAAGGTACAGTGTCTCTGGGACCATCAAGGAATTTCAACTGGAAATGTACAGGCTTGATATTGTGTTTCTTTCTACTTCGTTCATTTACCTCCCCTCCCAAATGTGTCCTCGAGAGGATGACACTCACAGGGAAAAGTCTGTGCAACAATACAAGGACTGCCACCATCTTTGCCCTTGAAAAAAAAGATAGCCCATGACTCCATCCTCCAGTTCATCCATTAACTTTTTTCCTTCAGAAGCAGGGATGACTCACCCATGGTAATCATACACAATGATCTCCTTTGGAGACAGGCACAGTGGGAAAAAAGGAAATATGACTGTCATGTCCTCACAAAACTTTGACGCTGCGTTTTGTCATCCAATGTTGTTTGCTCACCTTTTCCCTTGCTTTCTCCAAAGTCCTTAATGTCAAGCCCCTTCCATTTCTGATCAGTGATCGCTTTATTTTCTCATCTTCTTCAATGACCATCTTCTCCGTTGATATCCAATGTTGACGAATGTCTTTAAATTCTGGAAGGTTTGTGTTCCATTTCTCTTGAAAGATAATGAATCCATGTCAGTTCACACCTGCCAAAGTGAACTGAAGTAAATTTTCAGTTGGAGTCAGTAAACAAATCATAAACAATGAAAAGCAGTTCAAAGAATTACATATAACACTGTGTGCTCTTGTCTGTGTTTACAACATACTGTTTTCTTTTCAAAGACAAGACAGATGCTTACAGAGGATACATTTTGTGCGCTGCTTGCACTGCTCTCTCTACCACTTGTCGTAAGCGCTGCGGTCTTCATATCCAGCACTTATGCTCATCTGTTTTGTGGCCGGTAGGAAAGAACTTTCAGGACCTTCAGGCACACAATCTTCAACTCTTCACTCAATAATACATCCATAATTGCAATCACAAGTTTCACCAGACTCCAGTGGATTGTCACTGCTGGGCGCAGCACTCTTGCTGATCAGCTCATAGCGGAGATAATGGTAAAAATTAGTTTATGTTGGTGTATGTGACCTAATTTAATTTAAATGCATGAGAGGAAGGGTATCCTAATTTATAAAGTGGGTTTGTGTGTGTGTGTGTGTGGCTATGACCTAGAACAACACCTCTTCCCATGTGTTATGCCAGTTTTTTTGTTTTATCTGTACACAGTCCCGGTAAAATTAAATAAAATCATTCATTCATTAAATATGGATTGTGGTTGAAGTACTTTTGAAATAGTCACTACCGCCAAAGACTAAGTTCTAAATCTGAATTTGCATTTGCAATGTGTTTTATACACACACACATACATATATATATATATATATATATATATATATATATATATATATATATATATATATACACACACATACATATATACAGAGATGTGTAATCCACTGAGCTTTGCTATCAAAAAGTTTGCTGCTTATCTTCATTTAGGTGTTCATGGAGGACTTAAACTTAAACTTACATGTAATGACACTTCAACAGCACTTGTCAATGCACCAAGGAATGCACGGGTTCAATAGTTATCTAGACCTTGAGAAAAAAAATGGAAGAAAGAGACATTACACTGTTGAGCCATTTGTTCTAGACAGCTTGCTGGTTATGTCACCAAGGCTAAAATTCCTTTGGTAGGCATTGGTACATCTACGTTCAGTCTGCAGTCTTCAGAGCCTAACGTCTACAAAACTGTATTTTGACATTTATTTTTTGGTCAGAGGAGCCACACATTGCAAAACACCTAACCTAACTCTGCTGAAGGAAATGGTAACACAGGGCACAGAGGCTGAAAGTGTTAGATAACACAACATTATTTTCTCTGAATAGAGAACTGACCCAAAATATTTGTCCAGCTACTGGGCTACAGCTGATCTGCCCCTAAGACTTGTTTGTGAATAGAGCATGGGTCAGTCATTTCAAAACAATCAAAACAAATTAACACACTTTACTGTACCGTGAGTGACATAACTTTATCATACACAACTGAAATTTCAACTTACCTAGGGTCTTCTTTGTGACAGGCTAACACCTTTATGTGGTCTATGGCAACAGGCAGATGATCCTTGTTCAAAACTGTGCAGCCAACGAAAACACAAAGACAAGTCTGAAAAAAGAGGATAAAATGCGTGTGCTTGGCAAGGCAACTTCTATATTGTGCATCATGAGGAGTGTGATCCAATCATTACTTTGGACAGTGGTGGGTTACACATGTGGCAGCGGTCCTCCATGTGATACTGATGGTAGCGGATTCCACATCTGATAGTTGTGGTAGCGGTCTAAACATGTGATAGTTGTAGTCTTTGCACCATAGCTTGGAGTTCAGCTGGTCCCCCTTGTGAGAGCCCCAGGCACAACACTCCCTAATAATACACAATACACATTAATGAATAATAATAACAACAACAACAAAGTGATGTTAGGATTACTGGTGCATGTGGGTTTTTGTAATTAGCCACAAAAGCAAGTGCACTAACTGATCAATAGCGCTGTATCTCGGTTTTCAAAAGTAAGGCTTTCCAACCGGCCACGAGTCTCTCTGAGGTGACATTGCTGACATACAGCCCTCTCTAGATCTGGGATTCATATACGGGTCTTGTCATAGCATGTTTTCACTCTGGGTCCCCTTGTGGGAGCGCCAGGCACGACACTCCCAAAGAATTTGTCTTAGTCAAAAGATCAAAACTGCATCTATTTAAGGACAAGGACAGACAAATATTGTTGGCTTACATGTTTCAGTACAGTTGCGTACCTGGTGGAATTATTTTGCAAGACTGCTATTCAAAGCCACCACATTCAAATCACAAGGGGGAATCAGAATCAGTCCAATTGACTCTCCATACATTCAACAAATAGACAAGTCAAATAGACAAATGGAAAGATATAGACACATACTGTATAATGGAGGCAACTATGTCCACATAGGAGCTATCTACATGATGAAGGCCTACAAATAAGTGATAATATTGCAGACAAAGTAGAGTGACATCACATTCAAAACATAAGGAGTGGGATGTAAAGTGCAGAGTAATAGTTTATTAAAGTGTCTGTTTTCCAAATCACGAAGCATTGGATTCGTGTCAAGGCTAACTTCACTAAACTAGCTAACGGCAGCTAGTAGAGATTTCCGTTGGAGGCTACTCATGGCTAAGTTAGCTTTGACAAGAATCCAATGCTACGTGATTTGGAAAACAGACACTTACCGAGCTGGCTTGTGGTGGTAGCCCTGTGGGGGTTGCTGTCGCTGTCATCGTCGCTGTAGAGAAATTTTGGATTGCCGCCAGAACGGCTCTGCCGTCTGGCGATGTTTTCTGCTAAGATGGTTGCAAACCAACCATAAGATCAGTTGTAGATTCTACCAGATGAAGGTAGGCGAGAAAGGCTCTTGCTGAGCAAGCGATGCCAAAGTCAGTCAAATTGCGCCCTCTCGTGGCCATAGTGGAATTTGCATATTAGTTAAATAGTTTCACCTGAAACATTTAGATTTAAAATTTATATTTATATTTAAATTTAACATTTAGACTCAGTATTTAGGTTTAACATTTAGATGTTACATTTAATATTTAGATTAAACTATTTAAAATATCTATAAGATGACAAATATTGTGCAAAAACTTGACACCCATTTTTTAAACACTATTTGAAGCTGAATGTGACAAAATGTTTCTGTAATTTTCAGCACGGGCCTTTACAAACGGCACCCCATAACATACTGGATAATGGAGGCAACTATGTCCACATAGCAGCTATCTACATGATGAAGGCCTACAAATAATATTCTAGACAAAGTAGAGTGACATAATATTTAAGACACGTGGATTGGGATGTAAAGTGCAAAGTAATAGTTTATTAATAATAAAATTATCTGAACTTTCTTTTGAAATAGTGTGATTATTATTTGTTTACAGTCAATATTTACATGACAGCAGAACAAAGAGGACACGAGAAATGAGCAAAAGGCAACATATTAATCAAGATGGATCGGCTTGGATTTACACCTCCATAACATCTTCAAATTCCTGAAGATTGATTGTTCCCAACTTGGACTAAAGTGTAGAAACACAGGACACTGATGTGAAAAATGCTCTAGTGAATAATATGTGAATATTGAATGTATTACACAGTCCACACCACAGTCTCTGTGTGAATGTGTTTGGTTATGTATCAGTCACCTGATTTAAACTGCAATCCAACAAAGTCCCAACTCACATTGAAGAGAGAATCTAACCCGGTCTACATAGGAAAAACACAGAAGACACTTAAGACAAATGGTCTGCTTAATACAGTAATATGGCCTTCATACCACCTTCACAGAGATGGGATTATGGTCCTATGATCAAACATTTGCAGTTAGTAGTTACTAAGTAGTTAACTTAGTCACTAGACATTTTGTGATGTATATGTCTGGATTGATTGTTTGATTGTTTACATTAAAATTACTATCCCAGACTTCTGAGCACGTCTGGAATGACGAGAAGACCATAGAGAAAGTTTAAAACAATTTACCCTACAAGCTCTTTTTAAAATAAACCTGCGCTGCTAGCAATAATCTTTGATTTGCCATTAAAAGATATGTCCAGTTGTAAAAAGCTTAAAAAGTGCCTTGCGCTAAATGACCACAAGAGGGCGCTTATAGACCACTCTAATGTGGATGAGGAACTGTATAAGCAATGCTACAGAGCGGTACTTGCAGAATTGTGAGTGAAATAGGCTTAGTTTGTCCACATTATACATTCCCAAGCATGTAGGTCAGAAACAACTGGCATTAAAATTACTCTCCCAGACTTCTGAGAACGTCTGGAATGACGACAAGAGCACAGAGAAAGTTTAAAACAAGTTACCCTACAAGCTCTTTCAAAAATAAACCTACGCTGCTAGCAATAATCTTTCATTTGCCATTAAAATATATGTCCGGTTGCAAAAAGCTTAAAAAGTGCCGTACGGCAAATGACCACAAGAGGGCGGCTATAGACCACTCTAATGTGGATGAGGAACATTGGGAATGACCGCCAAATTTCAAATTCAACTTTACTGTGACCCACATCCGGGTAGTTTAAGGATGGAGGAAGAGCAATCGAGCACAGATACACAGGACTCCTCTTCGGCCAATCATCACCTTCCTTTTTGAGCACAGTGCCCACTAAACGGAGGAGGAAAAAGTGTGAAGACTAGAGCGACCATCAGTGCAGATATGACAAATATGGTAATGAAAAATGTACATATATTTTAACGTTCTTTTGATCAACTGTTGTTAATGTAATAGCTTTTTTAACAATTCGGTTTAATCGGCGAGCTTAAATCATGTATGTTTCAGTTATGCTTTTAGCAACGAGCGCTGGACCTAGTCTACAAACCCCCTGCAAACAATAACGACACCTTTTTACTCAGTAAATAACCGAGTGAAAGTGAACGTAGGCTGTCTTCAGCGTGATTAATTTTAATAACTACTCGTGATTGAATGTCTTTGACACCGCCGGGTTCTGCTTAGAGTCTGTCGCTGTGTATGGCAGGTGCTATATTGAGAATGAGGAGTTGTCGTTAGTCTGCCTACGTTTAGTGGTTCTCTTTGACATTAACAGAAGATACAGACTTATTTCTCTATCTTAAGACGCAGAGCCAATTCCTGCCATGACATCACCGTTTAATATTAATTTGCTCCGTGTAAGACAATGAGTTAGGCTAACAAGCCTGTACTTCACACCAGAAGCGACCAAAGCGACCAGGTCACCGAGGGCGCTGAAGAAGCTTCGCTGTTGAGTTCGCTTTGTTCGCTCATGACGTATCATTTGGAATGTTAGTCATTTAAAGGGCCGCAGCCAAAAAACGCTTCCCCGACCAACAGTTGTGAAAGCGGTGATGTATGTGTAGGGCGATACATTGATGTACTTGAACTTTGACATGTTTGGTTAATAAAGGAATAAAAGAGTATAAAACGTCTACATGCACTGACTGCTGAAAAATATTCATATTCATATTCATACAATGATTCATGAATTATTTAGGCCGCTGACTGTAAACATCAGTTTACTTAAATCGCATCATTCTTCGCATTAAATTGCAATCTCGTTTTAAATATGATTATGTTTGTAGCAGTATTTAAAAACTTGGCCTTGGTCGAGGCAGTCCACAAGAGCAAAGCAGTTGCAGATAAAATCCCGCTTAAAACTACTAGCCTTAACAATTGGCTAAAGATTTACTGTAAAGAGCAAATTAAATGTACTCCCGCTTAATACAATGCAGAATGCGTTCTATAAATACTGGCACGTATCATTTCTGTTTCATCATCTCAGCATGGAAGACCAGGGTCTTGTCTTGTCTGTCCCACTACCTCCGCAATTTTCTCCCACGCTTCACTTTGTTGTTTGCATTGCTGAAGCAAAACAGGATTGGGTCGAGGGTTGAGTTACAATTATATCGTTGTCCTGCCTCTAACCATGATTTTCTCAATCTACATACTGATAATACTGTATTGTGTTGGTTTTAGGGAATCCAAATTGAGGATATTGATTGGGAGAGCTTAGGGGGGCTTGTGACAACTCCACCAACCCAGAGGAGGAGATTGTGGTCAGTTTCCAGAGGCGCCACACCCAACAGCCCCCACTGACCATCGACCTGGGGGTGCACATCAGCGACGACCTCTCCTGGACCACCAACACTGCATCACTGGCCAAGAAAGCACAGCAGCGTCTCTACTTCCTGCGCAAACTTAAGCGGGCATGTACTCCACCACCCATCATGACTGCATTCTACAAAGGAACCATAGAGAGCATCCTTACCAGCTTCATCAGTGTGTGGGGTGGGAGCTGCACTGACTACAACAGGAAGGCTCTACATCATGAGGACAGCTGAGAGGATCATTGGTGCATCACTCCCCTCCTTGCAAGACCTGTACACCACCTGCCTCACCAGAAAAGCCATCACAATGGTCAGTGATGCAAGTCACCCAGCACACAGTCTGTTCAGTGTCCTGCCCTCTGCAAAGAGGTACAGGAGCCTCTGCTCCCGCACTACCAGAATCGCCAACAGCTTCATCCACCAGGCTGTGAGACTGCTGAACTCATTCCCTTCCCCACTCCCAGCTCCAGCCAGCAGAAGCACCAGGCGTCTAGGAAGACACTGGACTCACCCCCCCCCCCAACCGAAACTCTGCATATGCAAATTGCAGGGGCAGCTACTTCTAAATGCACAAAGCTGGAACACTCAGTGAACTTCACCTCATGCCTTGTCTGTCTTGTCATGCCCTGCTATATTAGTAGTGTACTTAGGGTTCTCTATGTCTTGTCTTGTCATACCTAATGTTAGGTAGTAGCACTAGGCAAAAGCAGCCTTAAGCTACTTGCACTTTATTTATTTATACAACCTTAGGATTAGAATTGTCTTGTTGTGCATCTGCACTTTACTGTTGTCCACGTACACGCATGGGATACTGGGAAACGTAATTTTGATTCCTTTGTATGTCAAGTACATGTGAAGAAATTGACAATAAAAGTTCTGCTTCCTGATACCTTGGCTTTCCCACTGGACTACCTCGGCATTGCACCTCTGGTGGTTCTCGCCTATCATGGCTTACCACCAAGATTCCCCTCCTGAGACCTTGGCCCCCCACTGGACTATCTATGAACTGCAACCTCTGTGTTTTGTTTTCATTCCCCATGTGCTTCTGTTCTGTTGCCTGCCCTGCCCCTTTCTCCTCCCCTGCTCTACACCTGCTCCTCATGATTCTGTTTTCCCCGTAATGAGTTTCAGCTGCCCCCTGTTTCTCCTAGTGCTCCTGCCCCCTATATAAACCCCAGTTTTTTTTCTGTTCCTGGTCTGATCATCTGACCTCGTTCCTCGTCTATTGTAAGTCTGTATCTAGTCTGCTCACCTACCCGTGAGTTCTGTTTCCGTGTTTTTACCTGCTCTCGTTTCTCGCGTCTGCCTCGTGGAATAATTTTGAGCTTTTTGTTTCTTCCTGAACCTTTTGAGGAAGTTTAGATAACTGTCTTTGTACCTTTTGGATGTTTTTGAGTTTCCTCTGTTTTCCCTGAACCCCTGCCCTTTTTGATACCTGTTTTTGGAAACCCTTTGTTGGATTACTTGTGTGTTTTTGCCTTACCGAGATCTCCTGAGCTTTCTTCCACCGCGTACTGCTTTTTGTATAGTTTCTTGCTCTTTGTGAAATAAACCGTGCTGATCTGCATTTGGGTTCCTGTTTGAGTCTTAACGAACTTTACAAAAAGTGACTGACTTTGGTTACCGTGCCAGAAATGGAATGTCCACTGAAGACAGAGGACACTGAAACGCTTTGCCTTGCCCTTGATCCCCTTTCTCATTCAAATAGTTTTGGAAGAGACATTTATTTGACCACACTTGCTCATGCTTTGTACCTACTTCACCATCATTGACAGTCATGCCTGTGCTAGAGGACAATTCCAGTGTAGGACCACATGTATCCAGGCAACTTGTAGACCACCTTTCACCATTTACAGCAAACTAATTAAAACTAAATGTATAAAATGCCACAAAGTTGTATTTTGCTTTCATACTTTTTTTTTTAATCAGACACCATCACATAAATTCTGGCAATTCTGACAACCACAGGGAGGAGGGTAAAATCACAGTGAAGGACATGATAAAAAAACACTTATCGAAAACATGCTAATGCTGCTTAAAGCACAACATTCAGTGTAATGGTCATTAACACCCATGAACAGAATTAGGTGCAGATACAAACTAGATTTTGGTATAAATATCTGAAACCCATTTACTACTTTAGCCTGAATGTATACACATTGTACTGAACACTGAAGCTATGGAAAAAAAAGTAGCACTAGATATTTTCAACGTCAGTATTTCACATAAGCCTGGTGAAATGCCTGGCTTAGATGAAAGGCTTCTGTCATTACTTGTTTGAAGTCAAGATAAGTTTGCATATGCTGAACAGGCAGGTGGATTGTATTGCTACATGCAGTGACTGTTGGGTAGCAAACTGTATGTACACCATACTGGATGTCACAAGTGTGATTGAACTCCACAACGACTCTGAAGTTTCTCTTTTCTTCTGGTAAGACGGGAATGTGGCCTTGTCCTGTCAGCCACTGGAGAAATGTACTGGGGGACAGGTGACCTGGATAGTTACCCACCTCTGGATGTTCATCTTTTCAGAGACAGATGAAAAAAACAACCATGTATATGAAACATTGGACAGTGCCTGTAGCGACACAGGTAAATCTAATATCTGACAAGGAAAGTTTATCACATATAATAACTAGGTGTAAAAATGCAGTTTAATTATGGGGGTGGGGGCTTACTGATGGCAGGGGAGGTGGAGTAGTGTGATGTGTATGTGGGGGAGAGGGCTCAGGTTTTGGCAATGGCAGGGGCAGAAGGGCAGGGCAAACAAGGTCTTTAATTGTACATAAGTGTACTTACAATGATGATGTAGCCTACATGGAAACTTCCTGAGGTGTGTTATAGAGACACTGAGTACACAGAGTTTACAAGAAAAAGACTAAATAAGCAATTACATGCTTCCAGCTGCTGCAAGAAGTCCTGTAGGTGGTTCATAACGCTCACTTCAACTTGTTCTTTGTGTGTGGGTGTGTGTAGGGAGGGGGGGCGGGGTGGGGTGGGGTAGGGGGTGTCCCTTCTTTCACTGGGATGTGTATATGATGTATATGGTGGATATGTTATGTTATATGGGATATATTTATGATGTTTATATGCTGCTGGACACCTTAATTTCCTCTGGGATTAATAAAGTAACTCTACTCTACATCCCTACTAAAGCGTACATCTATCAACTCACCTTCATCTCCTCTCCTGGCAGATGTTTGGATACTGGTTCATTACATCAGCGAGCCCATAAAGCTGCAGACCTTCACGTAGTTGGGAGAGAAGAGGCAGCAGCCGAAGTTTGGCATGAAGAACAGCAGCACTAAAATATAGAGGGGAAAAAGAAATTCAATATGAAGTTAAATGTAACAAAGTAAAACATGAACATTAATGTAAGGACCTCTAAAACTAGGCCCCTTGGCCTAGACCTACTATAACTATTGCTATAACTATAACTATTAACTAGTATAACTATTGTATTATGATACATGCATTATGTTACTGTGCTGGTTTACCAACAGTAGTATCTTTGGTTAGGAAGGACTAGAAACTAGAAACGCTAGACTGAAATCCTCTGGTCAGGAAGAGAATTGCTTTCAATTCAACATCAATGAAGCCAACCCTAGGCCTCAGAGTTATATTAAGCGTTTTTTTATGAAGAATAAATAAACTTAAATAAAATTGCCATGAGTATGGTTACACTAACTCTCAACAAGGATCAGCAGAGTTAAAAAAATATATTTTACCAAACAATTTCTTCCTTCTTTTCAACATTAACAGGTCCATTATAGCCACAGTTAAAAATTTCCTCAATCAGTTCAGTCATTGTAGCCTCTGTGGCCGACTTAGCCTTAAACACACACACACACACAAATGCCCAAGAGATAATCAAAGACACAACATGAGTACGTTGGTGAATACGGCGTGTTCATACCAGACACAGATGTGGGGGGCCTTTACACTTCGATAAGCGCGATATTCAACAAATACATACACCATGGAGTTGATTGTTAGTGATAGTCTGATTGGCACCTTGCATGGCAGCCTTAGTCATCAGAATCATATATCACAATATTTTTGACCAAATATCTCAGTATTGATGTTGCTACAAAATTCCCTGACTTCCATGAATTCTGTGACAGCGGGGAATACTGTATTACAAATGTTACGTGCTGACTCAGGGCACGCAACATTAAGCGGGAAGACCAGGCGGTTTCATATTGATAATCAAAATATTTATTAAATGAATAAAGTTAAATGAACAATAATCAAAGATAAGTATATTAAGTGTGGTGCATGTCAGTGTAATGAGAAAACAAAAGTGTTGTCGATAATCAGTCAGATTTCACCAGCACTCCTGAAAGAAACAGTATAAATTAGAAGAAACAGTCATGTCCTTAGACTAAAAAATACTAAGGGCAGAAAGCAAGAAATAATTCTATGCGTAGCAAAATTAAGTAATTTGAGCAAAACGGCATGCCACATATTAACAAATAACCATTTTACTTCTCATTCAAGTGAGGTAGGGAAAATGATAGTAATGTAATCCCATAGCCATAGCTAAATTGCTTGATCAAGATCCGACATGGAATATTTGGGACATTTTCGAATCTGGTCAGCCTTAAAAAGCTTCTGCTCAATCCCTGCAACCATCTCTTTGAAAACAAAGAATGATTCAATGTCACTATGGAATAGTCACTACGGTTACTTCTATTGCAACTAAAAATAACTCAAAAACTTCAATTAAATTTCAATTAAACTTTCAGGAAATGTTGATAACGAGAAAGGAACACGTGATTACATTTGGGTGATCAGTTGAAGCAAAGGGGAGTAAATAGTACAAAATCCAAGCTGTTTGGTGAAGGTTCTAGTTCCAATATGTGTACCTGTGAGGAACTCCCTCCATAGTGCTCCTGTATCAAGGCCTCCCCTATGAACCGGATTTTTCACCTGGTTGGCAATGCCTTCTTCTGACGCTTTCATTGAGCAAGGCCCCGCTCCACCACATGGGATCTTGATGCAGTGAGAAGAAATTCTTCCTCATTGTTAACAGCAGCAGAGATGGCCTGCAGAACATCATTAAGGCTGAAGGAGAAATTAATGGGTGTCAGTGTGATTCTGGAAACTGTATTGTCTGTATTCCTTAAAGTCTGTGGTTGTCCGGTGTATGTCTGTTGTATGTATGTATATGTGACATGCTTTACTTTGTGTGAGTATTTGCACCTTTTTGTCAGTGACTGTAATCCGAGTCATCAGATTAATCACTAATCTGATAAAGGACAGTAGCAAGTTCTCATTTATTATATGAAGATGGTGTATGAAGTGAGTATTATGCAAGCAATATTCACAATGTTGCACCCGAGGAAGATCTTGAGGAGCAAAACATTGTCTATTACAGATATCTAGTGGCAAGCTTAAAAGTATGCAGTAGTTGTTTCTGTGTTTTACAGTGTACAGCTATTTGTAGTATAATGGGATCTCCCAACATACAATGGGTCTGTACATACCTCCTGTGGATATGTATCTGAAGGCTTAGAGGTTTGAACATGCTGTGAAAGGACTTGTAGTGGACAGCTGGTCTGACAGAAGTGGCACACTGCCTTTGGCATAGTGGAGAAGGACCTGGAGTCAGGAGGCAGTGGCAGAGTGTCTAGTTCCTCCTGTACTGGAGCAATATATAGGACACCATTTCCTGCCTGCACTTGCAGTTTTCAGAATTAGCCCTGAATAGCCACTGTCCTCAGGAGCACCATGTGTAATTTTCTAGCACCCCACCCTCCTAAAAAGAAAAATAATTTATGTGATGGTACTCATCACTCATGATATTGATTCAATTTTAACATTACAAACAAAATTACATTGGCCATAAGTTCTATGTACCTGCTGCTTTGTAAATCAGCCAGCCCCCAGACACACTTTCCAGTTTTGGATAGAGATCTTTGAGGGTTGAACATACCTTCAAGAGCAATATAAACCACCAGTAAAATAAATAATACCACATACACCACATTGTGACATTTGTTTTGATAGTGGGCTATATTAATATATATAAAACTTGTTAATGATGCCACCTCACCTCATCATGAGTGTAGCTCTCTGCTATCAGTGTGGACCTGCATCCCAAACCAGCTTGCAGATGGAAAATGTCTTCACTGCCTTTGGGAGTGCGTTCAAGACATTTAGGTAAGAGGTAAAATGTAACTTGCATCTCTTCGACTGGTGTGAAGTGGTTGGCAGGCCCTCGAACACACTGGTGCTTTCCCTTGGCTCCAAAAAGACCTGTGATGAGAACATTACATTACACAATACAAGTACACATCTCACTAGCTATATTGAGAATTTAAATTGACTAATGTATAAGTCAGTCTGGCATAGAAGCCAAAAACGGTGAAGACCTTCACATTTCTGTGTGCACACTGGGTCGGCCATCTCTGCCCCTTTCCTGACTCGTTCCCTGTCTGTTAGAATGACACCATGTTCAGAAGATGGATCACAATATTTTATGATGAGTAGTTCACATTTAAATGAAGCAAAATGATTGAATTGGTATACATATTAATCAGTGTTATTTGTTATGAAACTAGACACAACATCTTGGAGTCTCTGGGGCAGTTTGCTGTTGGACACTGGGCCTATGGTTGGCTCTGTATTGGGGACTGGGCCCAACAGGACCAGGGACAGGTATTCATTTGTCAGTAAATCTAGGAGGCGTCTTACAGAGTTAACTTAATATGTAACAAGTTATACCACGGCTTGATTTTATTTCCAATTATGATGCGCTGTTTGGAACGTTGGTTAATTTTCTGTATGCGCACACCTATGAAGTGGTCCCTGTTTACAGACCATGTTGCGCTTGGGTATCAATGCGGCAAGTTCGTGGTGAACTGTAATAAATGGTAAAGATGTGACAGCTTTAGCAAAATGATGAGCAGATGGAAATACAAGGAGTAGAAACAAATGATATGCCTCTGAGACGGTTTTTAGTGCCACCACAATTCATTTGGTCTTCCAGTCAACATAATTTTCCTAAGCTAGGCTTAACAGAACTTTGGAATGGCTAGTGTGACAGTGCCAATAAGGGAGGGACACCAAGTTCTGATTCCCCATTGTTACCCACTACCCTCTATTAACACTTGAGAGGAACACACAGGTTAGGGGTACAAAAAAACAGAGGCATGGTTATTTATACCCAAAATATATAATCTTTCTTTTGTTCAACAGAGCACACAAGTAATGAGTAGTGAATTAAAATAAAGACCTTAAGATACCAATGACAGTCAACACACACAACACTCAATGGGGTTACTGGTGATGCGCCAAAACCCCTGGTTAAAACATCCCCGAAATCAAATTGGTCACACTGCGAGTCCAAACAAAATTAAATAATCCACTACCAACAATATGAAATAATTCACAGTAAGCAAAATGAAGTAACACACAGCAAGCAAAATGAAGTAACATGCAACAAACAACATGAAATGACACACAGCAAGCAAGGTTTGTTAATACAGCATACAGGGAACGCTTCAAGACCACCTCCATAGTGCCAGTGCCGAAACACTCATCACCTACGTGCTTGAATGACTACCGCCCTGTAGCACTCACGCCCATAGTGATGAAGTGCTTTCAACGAAATGCTTGCGGCCCACACTGGACCCTCACCAATTTGCCTACAGAAGCAACAGAAGCACAGAAGATGCGATATCCACAGCGCTTCATTGTGTGCTCTCACACTTGGACAAGAATGCATATGCAAGAGTGCTGTTTGTTGACTTCAGCTCAGCATTTAACAGTCATCCCCTCCAAGTTAATCGCCAAACTCTGCGACCTTGAAATCAGCAACCCCATCTGCAACTGGATCATGGACTTCCTAACCAACAGACCCCAGTTTGTTAGGTCAGGCCAGAACCGGTCCACCACCCTGTCACTGAGCACTGGTGCACCACAAGGCTGTGTGCTATCCCCATTCCTCTACTCCCTTTTCACCCATGACTGCAGGCCTGTGTATGGATCCAACTCCATCATCAAGTTTGCAGATGACACCACGGTGATTGGACTCATCAGTGACAACGATTAGTCTGACTACAGGGAAGAGGTGAAGCACCTGGCTGCATGGTGTGCTGACAACAACCTGCTCTTGAACACCAGCAAGACCAAGGAACTCATCGTGGACTTCAGGAAAGAGAAGGGAAACACCCATGACCCCATCCACATCAATGGTATGGCTGTGGAACGTGTTACCAGCTTCAAATTCCTGGGAACCCACATCTCCGAGGACCTGTCCTGGTCGACCAACACCTCAAGCCTGGTCAAGAAAGCCCACCAGTGCCTCTTCTTCTTCACTAAAGAAAAACCACCTGTCCACTAGCATCCTGAGCAATTTCTACCGCTGTGCGATCGAGAGCATCCTGACTAACTGTGTGACAGTTTGGTATGGAAATTGCTCTGTCGCTGGTCGCAAGGCTCTGCACCGAGTGGTGAAAACTGCTCAGAGAATCACAGGGACTCCGCTTCCTGCCATTGAGGATGTCCACAAGAAAAGATGTCTGCGACGGGCACGCAACATTCTGAAGGACAGCTCTCATCCTGCCAACATACTATTCCAACTCCTCCCCTCCAGAAGGCACTACAGGAGCCTCCAGACTAAAACCACCAGGTTCAGGAACAGATTCTTCCCCATTGCCGTCACACTACTGAACTCTGTCCCCCACTGAACCTCACACAGCACTCTGCTGCTATAGCCCTTGGACTGCACATCTGTATATACTTCTGTACATCTGTATATACTTAACACTTCATACATCTGTACATAACTATCTCTATTGCACATCTGTATATTGCCCTTTATATTGAATCTATATAGCACATCTGTATATTACCCTCATTATCTCTTCACCTTACATGTATATCGCTCTTCAGCCTAATTATTATTCTGCCTATTTATTGTTACTCTTATCTGAATATAATTTGCTCTTTAACTGTACATATTGCATTTACTGTATATACTGCACTTGCTGCTCTTTGCACTTCTGATTAGATGCCAAACCGCATTTCGTTACCTGTATTTATACATGAGTAATGCCAATAAAGTTGAATCTAATCTAATCTAATGCCACCGTTAGCGGGGTTATTGGCTGCACAGTCACCAGAAGCATACATAAATGGACAGACACTATACAGACGATAGACAAAAAAATTTAACAATTAAAACAGACAAACAAGCTCTATGCAACCGGCACACCGACATACACATACAGCGAACAACCACACACACGTACAAAAATAAACTGCCAGCACCCAGTCGCAGGCGGCCTAGCTGCCAGGTAGCCAGCCACCACAAAGCAGGACGACAGACGGGAAAATGGCAACAAAACAGGCAGAGGGCAAAACAGCAACACTGACCCTCACCGTTGGATGTCACACGACTCCTAGGGGAAATATAGGGGTGTTTATTTACTCTACTGTTAACCCTAGCTGCAGCAAATGGAGGGAAAAGAGGCATGAACCTACTGGGCAGTAGCTGACACACGGCACAGAGAGGTCAGACTGTTGAACCGTCTTATGAGATTATTGCTGTAAACCACACAGTCAACACGTTACCCTGCTAGTTAATACTATTCGGTGCCTCTAAAAGTAGTTTTAAGTACATACCTGAGCTACGACCAACAAGTGCGTCGGAGGGTAATGATACAGCACTGCTAGCTAGTTAGCATATGCAACGCAGCCACGGCTAGAATGTACACAAACCGTAAATACTCAAACATACCGGAATGCAGGAAATTCAAACGCAATGAAAAGGCAACATACCAACAAGCCAGTGGAAAAGGAATTAACGTCTGGTTAGCCAATTACAACGCATGTGGGGGCGAAGATGCAAGGACCGTCGTTAAAGTGCAGGTACAATCCTGTTACACTAGCTTGACAACCAAAGCCATGGAACTAACGACTGGGTCTTGGCCATAGCAGCCTCAGAACCTCCAACGTGCATTGACTTTCTGATATACGAGCGCCATGTCGTCAATTATCCCTTACATAAATAACTTAGACATTATCAAATCAGAATATTAATACAAAAAGCCCTTACCATTCTCAGCGCAACCCACAACCCGAACCCTTGTCAACGAGCCGTTGAGATTAATAGAAACTGGCTTGTTAGCCTAGCTCATTGTCGTACACGGAGCAAATTATTATCAAACGGTGATGTCATGGGTCCTTCCATCGTATACATTTTCTGTGACTGGAATTAGCTCTGCGTCCTAAGATTAAACAAACAAGTCCATATTTTCTGTTAATATCAAAGGGAAGCGCTAAACGTAGGCGGGCTAACGACAACTCCTCATTCTCAATAGCACCTGCCATACACAGCGACACTCTCAGCGGAACCCAGCTGTCAGACATTCAATCACGAGTAGTTATTCAAATTAATCACGCTGAAGACATGACCAGCCTACGTTCACTTTCACTCAGGGCTATTCACTGAGTAAAAAGATGTTATTCTTTGCACTGCAGTTTGTAGACCAGTTCCAGCGCTCGTTGCTAAAATCATAACTGAAACATACTAGTCATCTGACATCACAGTGAACATGATTTGTTTGAGCTCACCACCTAAGAGAAACGTTTCAACAAAATAGCTATGATATTAACAACAGTTAATCAAAAGAACGTTAAAATAAATGTAAAACTGCCATTACCGTATTTGTCATATCTGCAGTCATGGTCGCTGCAGTCTTCACACTTGTTCCTCCTCCGTTTAGTGGGCACTGTGCTCAGAAAGGAAGGTGCTGATTGGCCGAAGAGGAGTCCTGTGAATCTGTGCTCGATTGCTCTTCCTCCATCCTTAAACTACCCGGATGTGGGTCACAGTAAATTTGAGTTTGAATTTTGAGTGAATTCAAATTCAAATCATAGTATTCAGATTCAGTTTTCAATGCAAGGCTTCAACTTAATAAATGTCACACTATGTGCAGTTATTCTAGTTTAGCTATTCAAATTCAATTATAAAGTCCTCAAATTCAGTTTCTGGTGGCACAAATTTCTGCCCATAAACATTACACATTAATCTAACCAGTCCCAGTTTATCCCTTAACCTCTGAAGGATGTCTTCCTCACTCCGTAGTCCCATAACAGTTCTTAATGCACTTGATGTCCTGTGATGCCAGAAAAGGTACAGTGTCTCTGGGACCATCAGGGAATTTTAAACTGGAAATGTACAGGCTTGACAAAGTATTTCTTTCTAGAGTAGTTCATTTGCCTCCCAAATGTGTCCTTGAGAGGATGACACTCGCAGGGGAAAGTCTGTGCATCAAAAGACTGCCACCATCTTTGCCCTTGAAAATAAAGATAGCCCATGACTCCATCCTCCAGTTCATCCATTAACTTTTTTCCTTCAGAAGCAGGGATGACTCGCCCATGGTAATCACACGCTTTGGAGACAGGCACAGTGGCAATTACAGCTACACAAAACAGAAAAAGGAAATATGACTGTCATGTCCTCATAAAACTTTGACGCTGCTTTTTATATGTCATCCAATGTTTGTTGTTTCACCAAACTCCAGTGGATTGTCACTGCTGGCCGCAGCACTCTTGCTGATCTGCTCATAGACGGAGATAATGGTAAAAAATTAGTTTGGTTTATGTTGGTGTATGTGACCTTATTTAATTTAAATGCATGGGAGGAAGGGTATCCTAATTTATAAAGTGGGTTTGTGTGTGTGTGTGTGTGTATGGCTATGACCTAGAACAACACCTCTTCCTGTGTGTTATGCAAGTTTTTTTGTTTTATCTGTACACAGTCCCGGTAAAATGAAATAAAATCATTCATTCATTGAATATGGATTGTGGTTGAAGTACTTTTGAAATACTCACTGCCGCCAAAGACTAAGTTCTAAATCTGAATTTGCATTTGCAATGTGTTTTATACACACACACACATACATATATATATATATATATATATATATATATATACACACACACACACACATATATATATATACAGAGATGTGTAATCCACTGAGCAAAATGTTTGCTGCTTATCTTCATTTAGGTGTTCATGGAGGACTTAAACTTGAACTTACATGTAATGACACTTCAACAGCACTTGTCAATGCACCAAGGAATGCACGGGTTCAATAGTTATCTAGACCTTGAGAAAAAAAAGGAAGAAAGAGACATTACACTGTTGAGCCATTTGTTCTAGACAGCTTGCTGGTTATCAGTCACCAAGACTAAAATTCCTTTGGTAGGCATTGGTACATCTACGTTCGGTCTGCAGTCTTCAGAGCCTAATGTCTACAAAACTGTATTTTGTCATTTATTTTTTGGTTAGAGGAGCCACACATTGCTAAACACCCTAACCTAACTCTGCTGAAGGAAATGGTAACATTGATGCCCACAAAACACAAGGCACAGAGGCTGAAAGTGTTAGATAACACAACATTATTTTCTCTGAATAGAGAATTGACCCAAAATATTTGTCCAGCTACTGGGCTGCAGCTGACCTGCCCCTAAGACTTGTTTGTGAATAGAGCATGGGTCAGTCATTTCAAAACAATCAAAACAAATTAACACACTTTACTGTACCGTGAGTGACATAACTTTATCATACACAACTGAAATTTCAATTGACTTACCTAGGGTCTTCTTTGAGACAGGCTAACACCTTTATGTGGTCTATGGCAACAGGCAGATAATTCTTGTTCAAAACTGTGCAGCCAACAAATACAGACAAGTCTGAAAAAAAGAGGATAAAATGTGTGTGCTTGGCAAGGAACTTCTATATTGTGCATCATGGGGAGTGTGATCCAATCATTACTTTGGACAGTGGTCGGTTACACATGTGGCAGCGGTGTAAAAAGATCAAAAGATCAAAAATTCATCTATTTAAGGACAAGGACAGACAAATATTGTTGGCTTACATGTTTCAGCACAGTTGCGTACCTGGTGGAATTATTTTGCAAGACTGCTATTCAAAGACCCATAAATGAAATGATGTCACCACATTCAAATCACAAGGGGGAATCAGAATCAATCTAATTGACTCTCCATACATTCAACAAATAGACAAATGGAAAGATATAGACACATACTGGATAATGGAGGCAACTATGTGGAGCTATCTACATCATGAAGGTCTACAAATAAGTGATAATATTCTACAAAAAGTAGAGTGACATAAAATTCAAGACATATGGAGTGGGATGTAAAGTGCAAAGTAATAGTTTATTAAAGTGTCTTTCCAAATCACGTAGCATTGGATTCTTGTCAAGGCTAACTTAACTAAACTAGCTAACGGCAGCTAGTAGAGATTTGCGTTGGAGGCTACTCATGGCTAAGTTAGCTTTGACAAGAATCCAATGCTACGCGATTTGGAAAACAGACACTTACCGAGCTGGCCTGTGGTGGTAGCCCTGTGGGGGTTGCTGTCGCTGTCATCGTCGCTGTAGAGAAATTTTGGATTGCCGCCAGAACGGCTCTGCCGTCTGCCGATGTTTTCTGCTAAGATGGTTGCAAACCAACCATAAGATCAGTTGTAGATTCTACCAGATGAAGGAAGGCGAGAAAGGCTCTTGCTGAGCAAGCGATGCCAAAGTCAGTCAACGTGCGCCCTCTCATGGCCATAGTGGAATTTGCATATTAGTTAAATAGTTTCACCTGAAACATTTAGATTTACATGTAACATTTAGGTTTAACATTTTGATTTAATATTTAGATTTAACATATATATGTAGATTTAAATTTAACATTTAGATTCGAGTATTTAGGTTTAACATTTAGATGTTACATTTAATATTTTGATTAAACTACTTAAAATATCTATAAGATCACAAATATTGAGGTGCTTAAAGCTAGATACTGGAAACTCAATGTTTATTTGAGAGGACACAGATCCAGCACACCGATGTTTTCTGCTAAGATGGTTGCAAACCAACCGTTAGAACAGTTGTAGATTCTACCAGATGAAGGAAGGCGAGAAAGGCTCTTGCTGAGCAAGCGATGCCAAAGTCAGTCAAATTGCGTCCTCTCGTGGCCATAGTGGAATTTGCATATTAGTTAAATAGTTTCACCTGAAAAATTTAGATTTAATATTTAGATTTAAAATTTATATTTAGATTTAAATTTAACATTTAGACTCAGTATTGATGTTTAACATTTAGATGTTACATTTAATATTTAGATTCAACTATTTAAAATATCTATGAGATGACAAATATTGTAATAAATGTGCAAAAACTTGACACCCATTTTTTAAACACTATTTAAAGCTGAATGTGACAAAATGTTTCTGTCATTTTCAGCACGGGCCACTTTACAAACGGCACCCCATAACATACTGGATAATGGAGGCAACTATGTCCACATAGCAGGTATCTACACAGTCCACACCACAGTCTCTGTGTGAATGTGTTTGGTTATGTGTCAGTCACCTGATTTAAATTGCAATCCAACTAAGACTCTGAGACTTTGAGTCCCAACTCACATTGAAGAGAGAATCTAACCCGGTCTAGATAGGAAAAACACAGAAGACACTTAAGACAAATGGTCTGCTTAATACAGTAATATGGCCTTCATACCACCTTCATAGAGATGGGATTATGGTCCTATGATCAAACATTTACAGTTAGTAGTTATGAAGTAGTTAACTTAGGCACTAGACATTTTGTGATGTATATGTCTGGATTGATTGTTTAATTGTTTACATTAAAATTACTATCCCAGACTTCTGAGAACGTCTGGAATGACGAGAAGACCATAGAGAAAGTTTAAAACAATTTACCCTACAAGCTCTTTTTTAAATAAACCTGCGCTACTAGCAATAATCTTTCATTTGCCATTAAAAGATATGTCCAGTTGCAAAAAGCTTAAAAAGTGCCTTGCCCTAAATGACCACAAGAGGGCGACTATAGACCACTCTAATGTGGATGAGGAAAACAGGAAATGGCCGCCAGCATGGTCAGTAGTATAAGCAATGCTACAGAGCGGTACTTGCAGAATTGTGAGTGAAATAGGCTTATGTGTCCACATTATACATTCCCAAGCATGTAGGTGAACAATTGGCAGTATCCTGTCTAGGCACGAAAATAATGGGTCTAGACAAAAACTTTAACATTTTAAGGAGGCTACAAAACAAAATAAAAAAAGACCTTCACATGTACTCTGCCTTGACGTGGTGTGGGGGCTTAATTACTGCAGGATCTCTCACTTCCCTACCATGACTAAGACCTGCACCAAAGGGTGTATTGCAAGTCCTGTAATGTAGCATTCTTGCAATGTATCATCTGTCACTGGCTGAAACAAATATTTAGTGATGTATATATCCGGATTTATTGTTTGATAGTTTGCATTAAAATGACTCTCCCAGACATCTGAGAACGTCTAGAATGACGAGAAGAAGTTTAAAACAACTTACCCTACAAGCTCTTTTTAAATAAACCTGCGCTGCTAGCAATAATCTTTCATTTGCCAATAAAAGACATGTTTGCATATGTTGCAAAAAAGCTGAAAAAGTGCCATATGGTAAATGACCACAAGATGGCGACTATGAACAACGTTGGAAATGACTACCAGCGTGGCCAATTGTATCAGAAATACTGTAGGTATACTTACTACTGTGAGTGAAATGGGGCAGAGTGGGGTTGATTGTCACACTTTTTACTTCAGTTTAATTTCCGCCAAAATAGTGTCCTGCAGAAATTTCATTTCAGCACACAACAGATGCCTAATATGTGAGATACAAATGGAGGAATTGAGCTGTATTAGAAATCATTCTGTTCAAAAGATATGGGCTGTCAAATGTACCTCGCACAACCCCATAGTGGGGTAGGTTGACAGGTTGATGGGTTGTCGATGTATTCCAATGAAATAAAAAAGGAAAATTGGGATGTTCTTAAAAATTATGTAAAAGTATACTTTTATTGAAATGTAAAACCAAGCACATCTCATGCACTGAGAACATGATAACAGTTTCATTAATATTTTACCATTTCAGCTGCTTTTAAGAGATTTTGCATTCAAACCTATTAGGCAACCTGGCCATAAAACTTAACTAACGGGTGTGTCACAACTCTTGTAATGTAGCAATGTAATGTATCACTGGCTGCAACTTATTTTCTTATCATTACCTTTTTTTTCCTTCCTGTTCAGTGAATGTTATCTGAATGCAGATGTGTGTAATATGTCTGATCTGTTTTTGCATTGTGTATTATGTGTATTATGTGTATGCTGCTGGACACCTTCATTTCCTTCGGGATCAATAAAGTAACTCTACTCTACTCTACTCAAACATTTAGTGATGTACATTTACACTTAAGTGAGAGACACACTGTGGGAGCCAAGTTTAGTTTATATTTGCTGGCCCTCTGGAACGTCTGCATAGTATTATTTGTTACACTTTATTCTAGTACCTCAAAAAACTAGCAAAACTATGACATCACCCCACCTAATTATTTAAAGATGTTGTTCCAACATGCTGACTAGTCTCAGTCAGATAAAGTAAGATGCAGACCAACAGTTTTTTTCCGGTTGTTAATACCAAGTTTTGCACTGCAATCATTTGATAATAGGAAACTGTCTGTCTGCCTGCTTGCTTGCTTGTTACCTGCTTGCTACCTATAGCTTTCCTGGCTGTGTAACCTCTCTCTGCCTGCCTGTCTCTTCTACCACCAAGGAATGAGCAACAGTTGGACACAGTTGCCGTTTCCAAAATGGCACCACCATTTGTACCACCATTTAAGTAAATGAGTTGACAATTGAAGCAAGCAAGGACTAATTTTCTTGATACAAAATGACACCTCCCAGCTCCTGGTGTATCCAGTATAGAGCAGTGTGGCTTTTCTGAAGCAGCGTTTCAATTTAAGCAGGCAACAAATGTAGAACATATAAACTTTGGATTTTATTTGACCATAAACAAATATACAAAAAAAATGTTCTGTGAGGTGCTTAAAGCTGGAACTTTTTTCCTTCAGAAGTAGGGATGACTCGTGCATGGTAATCACACGCAATATCTCCTTTGGAGACAGGCACAGTGGCACCTACACAAAACAGAAAAAGGAAATATGACAGTCATGTCCTCACAAAACTTTGACGCTGCTTTTTATGTCACTGTGGTCTTCATATCCAGCACTTATCCTCATCTGTTTTGTGGCCGGTAGGAAAGACCTTCAGGCACACAATCTTCAACTCTTCACTCAATAATACATCCATAATTGCAATCACAAGACAAACCTTTCACCAGATAATGATAAAAAATTAGTTTGGTTTATGTCGGTGTATGTGACCTAATTTAATTTAAATGCATGGGAGGAAGGGTATCCTAATTTATAAAGTGGGTTTGTGTGTGTGTGTGTGTGGCTATGACCTAGAACAACACCTCTTCCCGTGTGTTATGCAAGTTTTTTTGTTTTATCTGCACACTGTCCCGGTAAAATGAAATAAAATCATTCATTCATTGAATATGGATTATGGATGAAGTACTTTTGTTATAAATCTGAATTTGCATTTGCAATGGGACCGCCCGTCTGACCTAGGAAGAAGCAGCCCTTGTCTTCAGTCTCTTCATGTTGCCTCTGCAAGGCCAGTGGGCGGATGCACGTGAAGTACAACTCAAACCACTGTGGTAATGACATAAAAATGTCAATAACCAGGTTGAATTTAGCAGTCTTTGGAAAACCTTATCCAGAAAGACATTTGAAGCGCACATTTGAATGTGGCAAAATACCTCTTCCTCCTCCATTATGAGAGTACAGGCCTCAGAATCATCACTGAATTGGCTGGTCACACCATGAGTTCCCTTCTTGCAATCTTGAGCACAGTTTGTAAATATGAGTATATTTTCTTACATTCTTAAATGTTTGTTTTATGACCAGGGTGATTTAGTTTTGATGTGCAGGAATATAATGTGTATTCTCGCATACCTTGAAATTCACCAAACTCTTCAAGGATTTGTGGTACAGCACAGACAAGATGGCCATACAGAAATAGCAGAACTGTGTCATGGAGTTTGTTGCCACTATACTCCCCGTCTTCAGTTTAACCGCCACACTGTACATCCATGGCGTGGTGTGGTGTAGAAGCTCCCGTTTCCTCACAGAAGAGCTAATTATAACCAACAACAGATAAAAGAGACACGTTAGACACCTTAAGAACATTTGATAATGATTGAAATCATTAGTAGTAATTTCAGAGGAGAATCCAACCTTTCCGCTGGGTCATTGACTACAAAAAAGCCTCTCCTTTTCAAACAGTTGATCAAAGCGTGGCAGGGACCTTGGTCCTTTACCATCAGTGCAAGCTCATTGTAATCCCAATGTCTGCAAACATTTGTCCACTCCTTCTGGGATTCCTTAGCTTTTATCAACTCCTACTTGCGTTCCGAATCGCTCTTGTCATTCATACAGACCTTCTTAAGATGATTTGGCTTCCTGCAGAGCAGGCAGTACACACTTCACCTATCAGGGCCCTCCCTTGAATAAACACAGAAATAAATAATTATTAGCTTTGCTATCAAGAAATTTGCTGCTTATCTTCATGTAGGTGTTCATGGAGGACTTAAACTTAAACTTACATGTAATGACACTTCAACAGCACTTGTCGATGCACCAAGGAATGCACGGGTTCAATAGTTATCTAGACCTTGAGAAAAAAATGGAAGAAAGAGACATTACACTGTTGAGCCATTTGTTCTAGACAGCTTGCTGGTTATCAGTCACCAAGGCTAAAATTCCTTTGGTAGGCATCTGTACATCTACGTTCAGTCTGCAGTCTTCAGAGCCTCCAGAGTCTACAAAACTGTACTTTTGTCTTTTTTGGTCAGAGGAGCCACACATTGCAAAACACCTAACCTAACTCTGCTGAAGGAAATGGTAACATTGATGCCCACAAAGCATAAGGCACGAGGCTGAAAGTGTTACACAAGATAACACAACATTATTTTCTCTGTATAGAGAACTGACCCAAAATCCAGCTATTGGGCTACAGCTGACCTGCCCCTAAGACTTGTTTGTGAATAGAGCATGGGCCAGTCATTTCAAAACAATCAAAACAAATTAACACACTTTACTGTACCGTGAGTGACATGACTATCATACACAACTGAAATTTCCATCGACTTGCCTAAGGTCTTCTTTGTGACAGGCTAACAGGCTGGCAGGAGTCTAGGAAGACACTGGACTCACCCCACCCCCCAACTGAGACTCTGCATATGCAAATTACACACATCTGCTGCTAATTGTTCTGTTTTATATTTATATTTGCACCACTTATTATTATCATTACTGCTACTGTGGCAAGTACTGCCTATTGACATTTGCACATTGCACTTTTGCACTAAAAAACAATCACAACAACTACCTCTAAATGCACAAAGCTGGAATACTCAGTGAACTTCACCTCATGTCTTGTCTGTCTTGTCATGCCCTGCTACATTAGTAGTGTACTTAGGGTACTCCATGTCTTGTCATACCTGTTATGTTAGGTAGTAGCACTAGGCAAAAGTAGCCTTAGGATTAGAATTGTCTTGTCGTGTATCTGCATTTTACTGTTGTCCACGTACACGCATGGGACAGTGGGAAACGTAATTTCGATTCCTTCGTATGTCAAGTACATGTGAAGAAATTGACAATAAAAGTGACTTTGACTTAACACCTTTCTGTGTGGCAACAGGCAGACGATCCTTGTTCAAAACTTGAACAAGCAGTCAACGAAAACACAAAGACAAGTCTGAAAAAAGAGGATAAAAAGTGTGTGCTTGGCAAGGCAACTTCTATATTGTGCATCATGGGGAGTGTGATCCAATCATTACTTTGGACAGTGGTGGGTTACACATGTGGCAGCGGTCCTCCATGTGATACTCATGGTAGCGGATTCCACATCTGATAGTTGTGGTAGCGGTCTAAATATGTGATAGTTGTAGTCTTTGCACCATAGCTTGGAGTTCAGCTGCTCCCCCTTGTGAGAGCCCCAGGCACAACACTCCCTAATAATACACAACATTAATAGTAAAAAATTATTAATAATAATAACAACAACAAAGGGATGTTGGGATTATGGGTGCAAGTGTTTTTTTTTTAATTAGCCACAAAAGCAAGAGCACTGATACATAGCACTGCATCTCAATTTTCCAACGCCACCGGCCACAAGTCTCTCTGAGGTGACATTGCTGACATACAGCCCTCTCTAGATCTGGGATTCATATATGGGTCTCGTCATAGCGTGTTTTCACTCTGGGTCCCCTTGTGGGAGCGCCAGGCACGACACTCCCAAAGAGTTTGTCTTAGTCAAAAGATCAAAAATTCATCTGTTTAAGGACAAGGACAGACAAATATTGTTGGCTTACATGTTTCAGCACAGTTGCGTACCTGGTGGAATTATTTTGCAAGACTGCTATTCAAAGACCCATAAATGAAATGGTGTCACCACATTCAAATCACAAGGGGGAATCAGAATCAGTCTAATTGACTCTCTATACATTCAACAAATAGACAAGTGAAATAGACAAATGGAAAGATATAGACACATACTGTATAATGGAGGCAACTATGTCCACATAGTAGCTATCTACATCATGAAGGTCTACAAATAAGTGATAATATTCTACACAAAGGAGAGTGACATAATATTCAAGACATATGGAGTGGGATGTAAAGTGCAAAGTAATAGTTTATTAAAGTGTCTGTTTTCCAAATCACGTTGCATTGGATTCTTGTCAAGGCTAACTTAACTAAACTAGCTAACGGCAGCTGCTAGAGATTTGTGTTACAGCTAATGGAGGCTACTCATGGCTCGAAATAAAGGGTGTAATAATTCTCTTATTGAGATAAAAGTTCACAAGGATGTTGTTTCATCATAATGGTGTCATGCTAACGTAACAGACTTTAACCAGCCGGCCAGTTACATTAATATTAAAAAGTCTTGTATTGCTGTGATGATTAAATGATGGGGAGATGTGGAGTAGAACACATTAAACCGGGCACGTCACACGAGGCCCGGGGGAAAGAATACTGGCATCCCCCTTTTCCAAACTTCCAGCATGAGAAACAAAAGGATAAAATGTATGCACTTCTAGGCTACACATGTCAGTACATTATAGCCTACAGCGTGAAATACAGTTACAGTATATACAGTAGCTACAGTAATACAACAATGCTTGTGTTCGTATAGTGTAGTTTAACAAAAGTAGCATAAATTAAAAGAATGAAAATGCATGTGCAGAGTTCTGAATAAAGTACATGACAAATCTTAAGTGGGTTTTAAGAATTCAGAAACATGTAAGACATCAAACAGGGCATGTCACACGAGGACAGGGGAAAAGAATGCTGGCATCCCTATGACAATGTAATGAGCCAGTTAGCATCTGCTTAATGGCTAATTAACGTTCGACAATTCACACGTATTTTATTACGTTAATTTGCATATCTGACATTCTACAAACGGCGAAAACGACAGTATTCATTTCCACATCACGAAACTCATACATGTCATAGAAAACAATTAAAAGTAGACTGTACAAATGAATTACATACACGGAGCACTAAGACATCCAGCTTAACCCTTTTCCAGACTTCCAACATGAGAAAGTCTGGGTGTGTGCAACCTCAATAAATGCCCGATCTGAAACAATAACAAAGCGATTCATGTAACCAAAGGAACCACATAGGTAAACAGTAAGGGATTTGGGACTTTAAAAACTGAAGTTTATTTATAACACTATTACACTAACATTACCCACATAGCCTCTCGTGTTAAATAAAACATTAGCGGCTAGCTAGCCTAATGCAAATCTCTAGCAGCTGCGTTAGCTAGTTTAGTTAAGTTAGCCTTGACAAGAATCCAATGCTACGTGATTTGGAAAACACAGACACTTACCGAGCTGGCCTGGGGTGGTAGCCCTGTGGGGGTTGCTGTCGCTGTCATCGTCGCTGTAGAGAAATTCTGGATTGCCGCCAGAACGGCTCTGCCGATGTTTTCTGCTAAGGATGATTCATACAAACCAACCATAAGAACAGTTGTAGATTCTACCAGATGAAGGAAGGCGAGAAAGGCTCCTGCTGAGCAAGCGATGTCAAAGTCAGTTAAAGTGCGCCCTCTCGTGGCCATAGTGGAATTTGCATATTAGTTAAATATTTCATTTCACCTGAAATATATAGATTTAACAATTAGATTGATATTTAACATTTAGATTTAACATTTAGATATAGATTTACATTTAACATTTACATTTAGCATTTAGATTTACTTTTAACATTTACATTTAGCATTTAACATTTACATTTAGCATTTAGATTTAATATTTAGATTTAACATTTATATTTAGATTTAAATTTAACGTTTAGATTCAGATTCAGTATTTAGTTTTAACATTTAACATTTAGGTGTTACATTTAATATTTAGATAATATGTGAATAGTGAATTACCTGTACAGTCTCTGTGTGAATGTGTTTGATTATGTATCACCTGATTTACATTGCAAGCCAATTAAGACTCCTAGAAGCCTAAGATCCCAAAATGCTGGTCTCCTTGTAATCCCAAGAATATCAAAATCTATGATAGGAGGAAGAGCCTTTTGTTACCATGCACCGCTCCTGTGAAATAATCTCCACCCCCCTACATCCGACAAGTGGACACTCTCAATACCTTTAAGTTTAGACTTAAAACCTTCCTCTTTACCATTTCCCATAGTTAGGGATGGTGCTGGCAAATCATCACTTCTCATGGGTCTTTTGGGAGGGTCTGCCTCTGCTATGCCCCCAGTTGCGAGGCATGGCAGCTACTGACCATCCCTGCAGTGGTGCTGGGTTGCCATGCATCATACCTCATAACTCTCTCTCTCTCTCAATATCTATATATTTGTGTGTATATATATATATATATATATATATATATACGTATATATGTATGTATATGTGTATATATTCATATATGTATGTGTGTGTGGCCTGGCCTAATTCACTTTCTTCCTCTGTCCACAATTATCTCTGCTGAGTGTCATCCCTGCCTCCTTCCGGCAGACTCCTCTCACCCTCCCCTCCTGAGTGGACTACAACCAACACTAAGGGAGGCCCATGTCAGGACCGACTCTCCATCATAGAGGCCCTTCCTGGACACCCATGCTAGGCCTGTCTCCCCTTCCTTGAGGCTCTGTGATTTGCCCCCCCCACACACACACAATGGCACTGTCAAATGGACCCTTACTGTTACATGACCCATCTCACTCCTTTGAGTTTGACACTATGTCTGGCCGCTGCTACATTGTCCAGCCACAATTCCTGATAACCAACTATAGACTGACTACCATATAATGTAAAGTGGGATAACACTCCATTATGAACTATTATGAACCTCAGCTAAAACCATAGGCAACTTGTAGTCTGTCATGGTTACCACTGATTGTAATTTTTCTGCATGACCCCTGGCAGTTGGGTTAGCCCCTTGAGTCATGGATCTGGCCAAGGTTTCTTCCTAGATTAACTGAACATAAGGGAGTTTTTCCTTGTCCCTGTTGCTCTTGGGTGCTCCTTCTGTGAAGCACCACGAGACAATACTATTATAAAAGACGCTGTATAAATAAAATTGAATTGAATTGAATTGAAATGTTAGAGGAATAAATTCATTCCACTTTAAAACAGGAATAAACCATCCACTTAATTCGGAATTAAGTTTCATTCTGAATAATCATTTTCATTAGGAACTAAGTGTTCACATGGTCTTTTTAAATCGGAATTAATGTTTATTCAGAATTAAATAAGTTTTATTCAGCACGGCCAATAGTATAAGCAATGCTACAGTGCCGTACTTGCAGAATTGTGAGTGAAATAGGCTTAGTGTGTCCACATTATACATTCCCAAGCATGTAGGTGAGGCACAATGATGTGACAGTGACATGTGACAGTGATGTGTATGTCTGGATTGATAGTTTGCATTAAAATTACTCTCCCAGACTTCTGAGAACGTATAGAATGACGAGAAGAGCATAGAGAAAGTTTAGAACAATTTACTCTACAAGCTCTTTTTTTTAAATAAACCTGCGCTGCTAGCAATAATCTTTCATTTCCCAATAAGATATGTCCGGTTGCAAAAAGCTGAAAAAGTGTTGTACGCTAAATGACCACAAGATGGCGACTATAGACCATTCTCTTGTGTTTGAGCAACATTGGAAATAACTGGCAGCACGGCCAATAGTATAAGCAATGCTACAGTGCGGTACTTGCAGAATTGCGAGTGAAATAGGCTTAGTGTGTCCACATTATACATTCCCAAGCATGTAGGTCAGAAACAACTGGCATTAAAATTACTCTCCCAGACTTCTGAGAACGTCTGGAATGACGACAAGAGCATAGAGAAAGTTTAAAACAAGTTACCCTACAAGCTCTTTTTAAATAAACCTGCGCTGCTAGCAATAATCTTCATTTGCCATTAAAAGATATGTCTGGATGCTGAAAAAGTTCCGTACGGTAAATGACCACAAGAGGGCGCCTATAGACCACTCTAATGTGGATGAGGAACAGTGTAAGCAATGCTACAGTGCGGTACTTGCAGAATTGTGAGTGAAATAGGCTTAGTGTGTCCACATTATACGTTCCCAAGCATGTAGGTGAGGACCAATGGGCAATATTCAGTCTAGGCACGAAAATAATGGGTCTAGACATAAACTGTAACATTTTAAGGAGGCTACAAAACAAAACAAAAAAGACCCTCACTTGTACTCTGCCTTGATGTGGCGTGGGGGCTTAAAAAGTCTTAATTATTGCAGGATCTCTCATTTCCCTACCATGACTAAGGCCTGCACCAAAGGGTGTATTGCAAGTCCTGTAATGTAGCATTTTTCCAATGTATCATCTGTCGCTGGCTGAAACAAACATTTAGTGATGTGTATGTCTGGATTGATAGTTTACATTAAAATTACTCTCAGACATCTGAGAACGTCTAGAATGACGAGAAGAGCATAGAGAAAGTTTAAAAGAATTTACTCAAAAGCTATTTTTAAAATAAACCTGCGCTGCAATAATAGCAATAATCTTTAATTTGCCAATAAAATATATGTCCGATTGCAAAAAGCTGAAAAAGTGCCGTACGCTAAATGACCACAAGATGGCGATTATAGACCACTTTAATGTGGATGAGGAACAGTGGGAATGACCGCCAAATTTCAAATTCAACTTTACTGTGACCCACATCCGGGTAGTTTAAGGATGGAGGAAGAGCAATCGAGCACAGATACACAGGACTCCTCTTCGGCCAATGAGCACCTTCCTTTCTGAGCACAGTGCCCACTAAACGGAGGAGGAACAAGTGTGAAGACTGGAGCGACCATGACTGCAGATATGACAAATATGGTAATGAAACATGTACATATATTTTAACGTTCTTTTGATCAACTGTTGTTAATGTAATAGCTTTTTTTAACAATTCGGTTTCGTCGGCGAGCTTAAATCATGTTCACAGTGATATCAGACGACTAGTATGTTTCACTTATGATTTTAGCAAGGAGCGCTGGAGCTAGTCTACAAACCCCCTGCAAACAATAACGACACCTTTTTACTCAGTAAATAACACCGAGTGAAAGTGAACGTAGGCTGTCTTCAGCGTGATTACTTTTAATAACTACTCGTGATTGAATGTCTTTGACACCGCCGGGTTTTGCTTAGAGTCTGTCGCTGTGTATGGCAGGTGCTATATTGAGAATGAGTTGTTGTCGTTAGTCCACCTACGTTTAGTGGTTCTCTTTGACATTAACATAAGATACAGACTTATTTCTCTATCTTAAGACGCAGAGCCAATTCCTGCCACGGAATATGTATACGGAGGAAGGACCCATGACATCACCGTTTAATATATATATTATTATTAATATATATATATATATATAAGATGGACACCATACCAAAAGAAATTTCTCTTATGACTATTATCCCCTAACTATTATTAGTATTATTAGTGTAACTCATGTCTGTTTTCCACCATGTACACGTTGTACCTCAGTGCTGGATCCACTAACACAGCGAGTACTGCACTTTTTCTGGATGGAGTGAGGAGATTTGGATGGCATTACAAGTGAGAAATGCCGCAGAAAAATTATTTTGAATTCTGGTTCTTGTAGTGTCCTTTAATAGAAATGATTTGTCAGGTGTTTATGAAACATTAAATTATCAGGATTTATTTAATGCGGAAGTGGATTCGGTTGTATTGATACTAATTTCAACATGTGATGTGTTACATGGTAAGAGGTGACCAGGGTGTTGAAAATGTCAGCATTGCCCAGATGATATTCACTGTGAGAGGCACCAGATATGGAAGTTTTATAAGTGGAAAAAGCGTACACAATCAGAGGTGAAGTACTGATTATTATACAATTACATCAAGATCAAAGTAGGTACATTACATGGGTTGTTATTGTTGGTCTATAAGTATATATGCTATTTTGATCCACGGTGTGCCCTTCAGTGTGGTATTTACTTTAGTTGAGTTACTGTTTGGCTATTCTTTTAGTCTGACATGGGAAACTTTTCGATGTACAAATTGAGATCCAGAATTGAAAATCCAGAGATGTCTGAGGAAAATGTGGCAGTTGAGTAATAATGGCCTTGTCCTGCCTCTAACGATGATTTTCTCAATCTACATACTGATAATACTGTGTTTTGTTGGTTTTACGGAATCCAAATTGAGGATATTGATTGGGAGAGCTTAGGGGGGGTTGTGACAACTCAACCAACCCAGGTGTTAGAGGAGACTGTGGTCAGCTTTCAGAGGGGCCACACCCAACACCCCCCACTGACCATCGACCTGGGGGTGCACATCAGCGACGACCTCTTCTGGACCACCAACACTGCATCACTGGCCAAGAAAGTACAGCGTCTCTACTTCCTGCGGCAATTGAAGCGGGCAAGTACTCCACCACCCATCATGACTGAATTCTACAAAGGAACCATAGAGAGCATCCTTACCAGCTGCATCACTGTGTGGGGTGGGAGCTGCACTTTCTACAACAGGAAGGCTCTACAACGCATCGTGAGGAAAGCTGAGAGGATCATTGGTGCATCACTCCCCTCTCTGCAAGACCTGTACACCACCCGCCTCACCCGAAAAGCCATCACAATTGTCAGTGATGCAAGTCACCCAGCACACAGTCTGTTCAGTCTCCTGCCCCAACTGAGACTCTGCATATGCAAATTACACACATCTGCTGCTAATTGTTCTGTTTTATATTTATATTTGCACCACTTATCATTACTGCTACTGCGGCAAGTACTGCCTATTGACATTGTTTTTAAGCGAAAAGTGCAATGTGCCAATCACAACTACCTCTAAATGCACAAAGCTGGAACACTCAGTGAACTTCACCTCATGCCTTGCCTGTCTTGTCATGCCCTGCTACATTAGTAGTGTACTTAGGGTTCTCTATGTCTTGTCTTGTCATACCTGTTATGTTAGGTAGTAGCACTAGGCAAAAGTAGCCTTAAGCTACTTGCACTTTATTTATTTATACAACCTTAGGATTAGAATTGTCTTGTCATGTATCTGCACTTTACTGTTGTCCACGTACACGCATGGGATACTAGGAAACGTAATTTCGATTCCTTTGTATGTCAAGTACATGTGAAGAAATTGACAATAAAAGTGACTTTGACTTTGGTTACCGTGCCAGAAATGGAATGTCCACTGAAGACAGAGGACACTGAAATGCTTTGCCTTGGCATTGTTCCCCTTTCTCATTCAAATAGTTTTGGAAGAGACATTTTTGACCACACTCGCTCATGCTTTGTACCTACTTCACCATCATTGACAGTCATGCCTGTGCTAGAGGACTTTTAATAACTTGGGACAATTCCAGTGCAGGACCTCATGTATCCAGGCACCTTGTAGACCACCTTTCACCATTTACAGCAAACTAATTAAAAGTAAATGTATGAAATGCCACAAAGTTGTATTTTGCTTTCATACTTTTTTTTTTTAATCAGACACCATCACATAAATTCTGGCAATTCTGACAACCACAGGGAGGAGGGTAAAATCACAGTGAAGGACATGCGATGAAAACACTAATCGAAAAACATGCTAATGCTGCTTAAAGCACAACATTCAGTGTAATGGTCATTAACACCCACGAACAGAATTAGGTGCAGATACAAACTAGATATTGCAACAAATATCTGAAACCCATTTACTACTTTAGCCTGAATGTATATATTTTGTACTGAACACAGAAGGTATGAAAAAAAAAAAAGTAGCACTACATATTTGCAACGTCAGCATTTCACATAAACCAGATTGTATTGCTACATGCGGTGACTTGGGTAGCAAACTGTAAGTACACCATACTGGATGTCACAGGTGTAATTGAACTCCACAACAACTCACAACACACAAGTTTCTCTTCTCTTCTGGTAAGACGGGAATGTGGCCTTATCCTGTCAGCCACTGGAGAAATGTACTGGGGGACAGGTGACCTGGATAGTTACCCACCTCTGGATGTTCATCTTTTCAGAGACAGATGAAACAAACAATCATGTATATGAAACATTGGACACAGTTAACCTGTACTGACACAGGTAAATCTAATATCTGACAAGGAAAGTTTATCACATATAATAACTGGGTGTAAAAAATGCAGTTTAATTATGGGGGTGGGGGCTTACTGATGGCAGGGGAGGTGGAGTAGTGTGATGTGTATGTGGGGGAGAGGGCTCAGGTTTGGGCAATGGCAGGGGCAGAAGGGCAGGGCAAACAAGGTCTTTAATTGTACATACGTGTACTTACAATGGTGATGTAGCCTACATGGAAACTTCCTGAGGTGTGTTATAGAGACACTAAGTACACAGAGTTTACAAGAAAGCAATTACATGCTTCCAGCTGCTGCAAGAAGTCCTGTAGGTGGTTCAAACGCTCACTTCAACTTGTTCTTTGTTGTAACCCTTCTCACTGAACTCAGGATGGCACGCCACAAAGACAAAGTCAGCATCAGGCTGGTGAGAGAAACAACATATCATTATGAGTTTATCCAGAAAGACAAAGTTACAGTGGGAGAAAGCGGCCCTCGTGACACCATAGATTTTTTTTTTTAAGGAAAATTCTGCATATTGGTCCTTTAACTTAAATATCTTCATTAAAATTGTCCAATGACCCCATGAATAATATGAGTCTATTGTAAAAAGTTAAAATAATAAACTTAAAATAAGCTGGGTTTATGATTTGGAATTGGTATTTAAGTGGCATCAGTCAAAGTAGGGGGTGGGGGTGGTTCAGAGATATAGTTCCGTGGTTAATTACATCAGTGAGTCCATAAAGCTGCAGACTTTCATGTAGTTGGGAGAGAAGGGGCAGCAGCCGAAGTTTGGCATGAAGAACAGCAGCACTAAAATATAGAAGGGAAAAAGAAATTCAATATGAAGTTAAATGTAACAAAGTAAAACATGAACATTAATGTAAGGACCTCTAAAACTAGGCCCCTCGGCCTAGGCCTTCTATAACTATTGCTGTATTATGATACATGCATTATGTTCTAAATTTCCTCAATCAGTTAAGTCATTGTAGCCTCTGTGGCCGACTCAACCTTAAACACACACACACACACACACACACAAATGCCCAAGAGATAATTAAAGACACAACATGAGTACGATGGTGAATACTGCGTGTTTGTACCAGACACAGATGTGGAGGGGCCTTTACACTTCGATAAGCACGATATTCAACAAATACATACACCATGGAGTTGATTGTTAGTGATAGTCTGATTGGCACCTTGCATGGCAGCCTTAGTCATCAGAATCATATATCACAATATCTTTGACCAAATATCTCAGTATTGATGTTGCTACAAAATTCCCTGACTTCCATGAATTCTGTGACAGCAGGGAATTCTGTATTACAAAGATGTGATGTCCAACATTTTACAGCAGTAAAACCCTTCAGACCTCTTACCTGGGAGATAAGTGATGTATACTGCGCATCAGAGACATCCTCTTTGGAAATGTGCTCAATCTGTATCTCCCCGTCACAGAAGTACTTGTAGCACCAAACTTTGAGACAGCAGGGTGGTGGTCTGCTCTGAGCCAGACTTACTGCCCAGATTCCACCAGCACTCCTGAAAGAAACAGTATAAATTAGTAGACATAGTCATGTCCTTAGACTAAAATGTACTCAGGGTAGAAAGCAAGAAATAATTCTATGCGTTGCATAACATTTTGAGCTAAGTTAAGCAATTTGAGTGAAACAGCATGCCACATATTAACAAATAACCATTTTACTTTTCATTCAAGTGAGGCAGGGCAAATGTTAGTAATGTAATCCCATAGGCATTCCTGAAGTTTGCTTGATCCAAGATCCAACATGTAATATTTTGGACATTTTCCAGTCTGGTCACCCTTAAACAGCTTCTGCTCAATCCCTGCAACCATCTCTTTGAAAACAAAGAATGATTCACTATGGAATGTCACTACGGTTACTTCTATTGCAACTGAAAATAGCTCAAAGTTATGAACGGATTTCAATTAAACTTTCAGGAAATGTTGATAATGAGAAAGGAACACGTGATTACATTTGGGTGATCAGTTGAAGCAAAGGGGAGTAAATAGTACAAAATCCAAGCTGTTTGGTGAAGGTTCTAGTTCCAATATGTGTACCTGTGAGGAACTCCCTCCATAGTGCTCCTGTATCAAGGCCTCCCCCATGAACCGGATTTTTAACCGACTGGTTGGCAATGCCTTCTTCTGAGCTTCCATTGAGCAAGGCCCCGCTCCACCACATGGGATCTTGATGCAGTGAGAAGAAATTCTTCCTCATTGTTAACAGCAGCAGAGATGGCCTGCAGAACATCATTAAGGCTGAAGGAGAAATTAATGGGTGTTAGGCAGTTTGTTTCTGGAAACTGTATGGTCTGTATTCCTTTAAGTCTGTGGTTGTCCAGTGTATGTATGTTGTATGTATGTATATGTGACATGCTTTACTCTGTGTGAGTATTTGCACCTTTTTGTCAGTGACTTTTGTTAGTTCAGTCCCTAGATTATTTGACATGATGAGGTACTTGGCCCCAAAAGTTTAAGAGTCTTGGGTTATTTACTGTCAGAGACTATACAAGTACACAAACCTAGAAATGCTCATCTTCTGTTTTGAAGTTGAAGGAATAAAGACAACTTTTCTGAAATGACAAAACACAAATATGAATTTGACAGTGAAACCCATATCCTCTGACCTAAAACAAAAGTGTACAAAAACTCATAAAAGTTAAAGGTGGACTTTAAATACACAGATGTCAGCCTTTATGGTAACAGCTCAGGTAACAACAGGTAAGTTTAACTGGTCATTAACCCATTGGTGGGAGAACAGGTGCTTGGAGGGATATGCCTAACTAAATGCAACAATATTTTGACATATTTTCTAGATTGTGCTAAAAGATTCTCTTACCTCTCTCCACACTCACTGGCATGTGCCTCCAGCTCATTGGGAGGGAAATTCTGGCCACAGATTGAACACACGGTCTGCAACTGGAAACATTTAAATGTAACATAAAAGGTGGAGACAATAATAGCTCAAAATTAAACACTTAACATCACAACATACCGCTGTCTTTGAGGACACAAAAAGCACATCTTACTCTGTACACTGTCAGATGGAATGATAAAATTGAGAGACATTGTGATGTGATGCCAATATTAATTTTTCTTGATTGCATATATCTGTTATCCATCATTCATCTTTCAACAGATGTTTTTGCATTACCCGTTCATTGCATTACAAACTACCTTAAAACTTCACATTACACCAGGTGGAACTGGCTACTATACAAGTAATGACCAAATCCACTGTAATGAGAAGTCTCCTCTTTGTTCTCTTAAGACACTTTATTCAAGCTTAATGGTGCAACATGTCCCAGGGCAAAGTGACACTTATGTAGACAGATTGACATTTAATGTTTGCTGATTTACAGTACAGATTGTGTCATGTCTGTAATTGTGTAATGTGTCCCTTATACTTCGTCCAAAACTTTTTTAAAACCAAAATACCACTGATGTTTGAAAAGGTACCAATTGTGTCACCTTCTGATTTGAGTTTACCTCAAAGTAGTGTCTGTAATTCGAGTCATCACATTAATCACTAATCTGATGAAGGAGAGTAGCAAGTTCTCATTTATTATATGAAGATGGTGTATGAAGTGAGTATTATGCAAGCAATATTCACAATGTTGCACCCGAGGAAGATCTTGAGGAGCAAAACATTGTCTATTACAGATATCTAGTGGCAAGCTTAAAAGTGTGCAGTAGTTGCTTCTGTGTTTTACAGTATACAGCTATTTGTAGTATAATGTGATCTCCCAACATACAATGGGTCTGTACATACCTCCTGTGGATATGTATCTGAAGGCTTACAGGCTTGAACATGCAGCGAAAGGATTTGTAGTGGATAGCTGGTCTGACAGGAGTGGCACATTACCTTTGACATTGTGGAGACGGACCTGGAGTCAGAAGGTAGTGGCAGTGTGTCTAGTTCCTCCTGTATTGGAGCAATATATAGGACACCCTTAGCGACAGATTATATGCCTCTGAGACGGTTTTTAGTGCCACCACACTTCATTTTGTCTTCCAGTCAACGTAATTTTGCTAAGCTAGGCTTAACAAAACTTTGGAATGGCTAGTGTGACAGTGCCAATAAGGGAGGGACACCAAGTTCTGATTCCCCATTGTTACCCACTACCCTCTATTAAGACTTGAGAGGACACACAGGTTAGGGGCACGAACAACAGAGGCATGGTACATGCTTGACTGACTACCGCCCTGTAGCACTCACGCCCATAGTGATGAAGTGCTTTGAACGACTGGTTCTAGCACACCTCAGGAAATGCTTGCCGCCCACACTGGACCCTCACCAATTTGCCTACAGAAGCAACAGAAGCACAGAAGATGCGATATCCACAGCGCTTCATTGTGTGTGATCTCACACTTGGACAACAAGAATGCATATGCAAGAATGCTGTTTGTTGACTTCAGCTCAGCATTTAACACGGTCATCCCTTCCAAGTTAATCGCCAAACTCTGCGACCTTGGAATCAGCAACCCCATCTGCAACTGGATCATGGACTTCCTGACCAACAGACACCAGTTTGTTAGGTCAGGCCAGAACCGGTCCACCACCCCGTCACTGAGCACTGGTGCACCACAAGGCTGTGTGCTATCCCCATTCCTCTACTCCCTTTTCACCCATGACTGCAGGCCTGTGTATGGATCCAACTCCATCATCAAGTTTGCAGATGACACCACGGTGATTGGACTCATCAGTGACAACGATGTGTCTGACTACAGGGAAGAGGTGAAGCACCTGGCTGCATGGTGTGCTGACAACAACCTGCTCTTGAACACCAGCAAGGAACTCATCGTGGACTTCAGGAAAGAGAAGGGAAACACCCATGACCCCATCCACATCAATGGTATGGCTGTGGAACGTGTTACCAGCTTCAAATTCCTGGGAACCCACATCTCCGAGGACCTGTCCTGGTCGACCAACACCTCAAGCCTGGTCAAGAAGGCCCACCAGCGCCTCTTCTTCCTAAGGACACTAAAGAAAAACCACCTGTCCACTAGCATCCTGAGCAAATTCTACCGCTGTACGATCGAGATCCTGACTAACTGTGTAACAGTTTGGTATGGAAATTGCTCTGTCGCTGGTCGCAAGGCTCTGCAGCGAGTGGTGAAAACTGCTCAGAGAATCACAGGGACTCCACTTCCTGCCATTGAGGATGTCCACAAGAAAAGATGTCTGCGACGGGCACGCAACATTCTGAAGGACACCTCTCATCCTGTCAACATACTATTCCAAATCCTCCCCTCCAGAAGGCGCTACAGGGGCCTCCAGACTAAAACCACCAGGTTCAGGAACAGCTTCTTCCCCACAGCTGTCACACTACTGAACTCTGCCCCCCACTGAACCTCACACTGCACTCTGCTGCTATAGCCCTTGGACTGCACATCTGTATATACTTAATACATCTGTACATAACCATCTCTAGCACATCTGTATATTGCACATCTCTATATTGCACATCTCTATATACTTCTGTACATCTGTATATACTTAACACTTCATACATCTGTACATAACTATCTCTATTGCACATCTGTATATTGCCCTTTATATTGAATCTATATAGCACTTCTGTATATTACCCTCATTATCTCTTCACCTTACATGTATATTGCTCTTCTGTGGGTGGTAGTGCCTACGTCGCTTCCTTTTATTCTGACGCAGCTAGTCATTTGGTTGTTTGTTGCGTGGGTGCTCGTGGCCGGTCGCGGGAAGAACACAGGTAGGTTTTCTGGTTATTCCTTCTTATTTAACTTGGGTACAATTTTACATATTTTGTACTTGTATTGCACCGCCAGGAGTTGTTTTAATTGGTGTGATCTGCTGTTACCGCAGCGAAACTGAGTGAGTGATTGAGCCGTAAGTGTAGCCGTGCTGCTGAATTGGTACGTTGGCACTTACAAGCTATGAAGTGCGTCACAGGGTTCCCCCCCGCATCACTCTGTTCTTTCTCTCTCTCGGCCTGTTGACTGTGGGCAGTTCCACGCCAACGAAAGGTACATGGGGTTAGCCACTCGTGTTGCTATGCCTAGCAGTTGGGTAGTTTGTTAGACGACAATTAAACAGTATTTGCCCCATTTAGGAAGCACGTTACTGCTGTGTCTCCATGCCTTCTCGCCGACGGAGGTAGTTCATCTTTCTCCCGTCCTGGGCCTACTATGGCGACGCAGCCTGTTTGAAGGTATTTAAACAGCATGTGTGTAATAGGCAGCCTAAATGGGAAGATTGATTTCAGTATGTCTGAAGTATTTATGTATTACATAATTGTCTGAATGGATGTTTCCCTTTCTTGTTTTTTTAGAAAGTGAATTGTGATTTTGAAAGTGATTTTGCATACAACGATGCCTTCTAGACTCCACGGGTGATCTAGATTGATTTGCAGTGTACTACGTTAAAATCTCGTGTATTTTCTTTGCAGTGTACTACCTTAATTTGCTATGAGTTTGTTTTGGGGTGTAATCTGTCAGGGTGTTGTCTAGCTAGCTATGCCAGACTGCCTGCCTGTGGGCGGCATTGTGTGCAGACAGTCTCTGTGTGGGTTTATTTTCTCATTTTTTTTATTTGTGCCTCATTTATGTTGATCTAAAAATCAATTTCAGTCTTGCTATGTTATTAATTTCCATACTGGAGCAATAAAGATACACAGATTTGTCGTACTCCTGCCTCCCTCTATTCATTCAGTTGAATAGCCTGTAGCCTAGTGACATTACAGTAAGTGGTCACATAGTTGCAACAAACCACAATAATTTGCTCTTTAACTGTACATATTGCATTTACTGTATATACTGCACTTGCTGCTCTTTGCACTTCTGATTAGATGCCAAACCACATTTCGTTACCTGTATTTATACATGATTAATGACAATAAAGTTGAATCTAATCTAATGCCACCGTTAGTGGGGTTATTGACTGCACAGTCACCAGAAGCATACATAAATGGACAGACACTATACAGACGATGGACAAAAAAATGTAACAATTAAAACAAATACAAACAACTTCTGTGCAACCGGCACACCGACATGCACATACAGCGAACAACCACACACACGTACAAAAATAAACTGCCAGCACCCAGTCGCAGGCGGCCTAGCTGCCAGATAGCCAGCCACCACAAAGCAGGACGACAGACGGGAAAATGGCAACAAAATAGGCAGAGGAAAAAACAGCAACACTGACCCTCACTGTTGGATGTCACACGACTCCTAGGGGAAATATAGGGGTGTTTATTTACTCTACTGTTAACCCTAGCTGCAGCAAATGGAGGGAAAAGAGGCATGAACCTACTGGGCAGTAGCTGACACACGCCACAGAGAGATCAGCCTGTTGAACCGTCTTATGAGATTATTGCTGTAAGCCACAGAGTCAACACGTTACCCTGCTAGTTAATACTATTCGGTGCCTCTAAAAGTAGTTTTAAGTACATACCTGAGCTACGACCAACAAGTGCGTCGGAGGGTAATGATAGAACAGCACTGCTAGCCAGTAAGCATAAGCAACGCAGCCACGGCTAGAATGTACACAAACCGTAAATACCCAAACATATCGGAATGCAGGATATTCAAACGCAATGAAAAGGCAACATACCAACAAGCCAGTGGAAAAGGAATTAACGTCTGGTTAGCCAATTACAACGCAGGTGGGGGCGAAGATGCAAGGACCGTCGTTTAAGTGCAGGTACAATCCTGTTACACTAGCTTGACAACCAAAGCCATGGAACTAACGACTGGGTCTTGGCCATAGCAGCCTCAGAACCTCCAACGTGCATTGACTTTTTGATATACGAACGCCATGTCGTCATTTATTCCTTACATAAATAACGTAGGCATCAGAATATTAATACAATAAGCCCTTACCATTCTCAGCGCAACCCACAACCCGAACCCTTGTCGTCAACGAGCCGTTGAGATTAATAGAAACTGACTTGTTAGCCTAGCTCATTTTCGCACACGGAGCAAATATTAAACGGTGATCGTCATGGGTCCTTCCACTGTATACATTTTCTGTGACTGGAATTAGCTCTGCATCCTAAGATTAGACAAATAAGTCGATATTTTCTGTTAATATCAAAGGGAAGCACTAAACGTAGGCGGACTAACGACAACTCCTCATTCTCAATATAGCACCTGCCATACACAGCGACAGACTCTCAGCGGAACCCGGCGGTGTCAAAGACATTCAATCACGAGTAGTTATTCAAATTAATCACACTGAAGACATGACCAGCCTACGTTCACTTTCACTCAGGGCTATTCACGGAGTAAAAAGGTGTTGTTATTCTTTGCACTGCAGTTTGCAGACCAGTCCCAGCGCTCGTTGCTAAAATCATAACTGAAACATACTAATCTGACATCACAGTGAACATGATTTGTTTAAGCTCGCCGACTAAGCGAAACGTTTCAACAAAATAGCTATGATATTAACAACAGTTAATCAAAAGAACGTTAAAATACATGTAAAACTGCCATTACCGTATTTGTCATATCTGCAGCCATAGTCGCTCCAGTCTTCACACTTGTTCCTCCCCCGTTTAGTGGGCACTGTGCTCAGAAAGGAAGGTGCTGATTGGCCGAAGAGGAATCCTGTGTATCTGTGCTCGATTGCTCTTCCTCCATCCTTAAACTACCCGGATGTGGGTCACAGTAAATTTTAATTTTTGAGAGCTGAACATGAATTCAAATTCAGATCATAGTATTCAGATTCACTTTTTCAATGCAAGGCTTGAACTTAATAAATACAATTTCAAACTATGTGCAGTTATTCTAGTTTAGCTATTCAAATTCAATTATAAATAACCTCAAATTCAGTTTCTGGTGGCACATATTTCTGCCCATAAACATTACTCATTAATCTAACCAGTCCCAGTTTATCCCTTAACCTCTGAAGGATGTATTCCTCACTCCGTAGTCCAATAACAGTTCTTAATGCACTTGATGTCCTGTGATGCCAGAAAAGGTACAGTGTCTCTGGGACCATCAAGGAATTTCAACTGGAAATGTACAGGCTTGATATTGTGTTTTTTTCTAGAGTAGTTCATTTACCTCCCAAATGTGTCCTTGAGAGGATGACACTCACAGGGAAAAGTCTGTGCAACAATACAAGGACTGCCACCATCTTTGCCCTTGAAAAAAAAGATAGCCCATGACTCCATCCTCCGGTTCATCCATTAACTTTTTTCCTTCAGAAGCAGGGATGACTCACCCATGGTAATCATACACAATATCTCCTTTGGCACAGACAGGCACAGTGGCAAAAAAGGAAATATGACTGTCATGTCCTCACAAAACTTTGACGCTGTGTTTTGTCATCCAATGTTGTTTGCTCACCTTTTCCCTTGCTTTCTCCAAAGTCCTTAATGTCAAACCCCTTCCATTTCTGATCAGTGATCGCTTTATTTTCTCATCTTCTTCAATGACCATCTTCTCTGTTGATATCCAATGTTGACGAATGTCTTTAAATTCTGGAAGGTTTGTGTTCCATTTCTCTTGAAAGATGATGAATCCATGTCAGTTCACACCTGCCAAAGTGAACTGAAGTAAATTTTCAGTTGGAGTCAGTAAACAAATCATAAACAATGAAAAGCAGTTCAAAGAATTACATATAACACTGTGCTCCTTGTCTTCCAGTGTGTTTACAACATACTGTTTTCTTTTCAAAGACAAGACAGATGCTTACAGAGGATACATTTTGTGCGCTGCTTGCACTGCTCTCTCTACCACTTGTCGTAAACGCTGCAGTCTTTATATCCAGCACTTATGCTCATCTGTTTTGTGGCCGGTAGGAAAGAACTTTCAGGACCTTCAGGCACATAATCTTCAACTCTTCACTCAATAATACATCCATAATTGCAATCACAAGACAAACCTTTCACCAGACTCCAGTGGATTGTCACTCTTGCTGATCTGATCGCAACGGAGATGATGGTAAAAAATTTGTTTGGTTTCTGTTGGTGTATGTGACCTAATTTAATTTAAATGCATGGGAGGAAGGGTATCCTAATTTATAAAGTGGGTTTGTGTGTGTGTGTGTGGCTATGACCTAGAACAACACCTCTTCCCGTGTGTTATGCAAGTTTTTTTGTTTTATCTGTACACAGTCCCGGTAAAATTAAATAAAATCATTCATTCATTGAATATGGATTGTGGTTGAAGTACTTTTGAAATAGTCACTACCGCCAAAGACTAAGTTCTAAATCTGAATTTGCATTTGCAATGTGTTTTATACACACACACATACATATATATATATATACACACACACACACACACACATACATATATACAGAGATGTGTAATCCACTGAGCTTTGCTATCAAAAAGTTTGCTGCTTATCTTCATTTAGGTGTTCATGGAGGACTTAAACTTACATGTAATGACACTTCAACAGCACTTGTCGATGCACCAAGGAATGCACGGGTTCAATAGTTATCTAGACCTTGAGAAAAAAAATGGAAGAAAGAGACATTACACTGTTGTGCCATTTGTTCTAGACAGCTTGCTGGTTATCAGTCACCAAGGCTAAAATTCCTTTGGTGACTGATCTACGTTCAGTCTGCAGTCTTCAGAGCCTAACGTCTACAAAACTGTATTTTGTCATTTATTTTTTGGTCAGAGGAGCCACACATTGCAAAACACCCTAACCTAACTCTGCTGAAGGAAATGGTAACACAGGGCACAGAGGCTGAAAGTGTTAGATAACACAACATTATTTTCTCTGAATAGAGAACTGACCCAAAATATTTGTCCAGCTACTGGGCTACAGCTGACCTGCCCCTAAGACTTGTTTGTGAATAGAGCATGGGTCAGTCATTTCGAAACAATCAAAACAAATTAACACACTTTACTGTACCGTGAGTGACATAACTTTATCATACACAACTGAAATTTCAACTTACCTAGGGTGTTCTTTGTGACAGGCTAACACCTTTATGTGGTCTATGGCAACAGGCAGATGATCCTTGTTCAAAACTGTGCAGCCAACGAAAACACAAAGACTGAAAAAAGAGGATAAAATGCGTGTGCTTGGCAAGGCAACTTCTATATTGTGCATCATGAGGAGTGTGATCCAATCATTACTTTGGACAGTGGTGGGTTACACATGTGGTAGCGGTCCTCCATGTGATACTCATGGTAGCGGTCTAAACATGTGATAGTTGTGGTAGCGGTCTAAACATGTGATAGTTGTAGTCTTTGCACCATAGCTTGGAGATCAGCTGCTCCCCCTTGTGAGAGCCCCAGACACAACACTCCCTAATAATACACAATACACATTAATGAATAATAATAACAACAACAACAAAGAGTTGTTAGGATTACTGGTGCATGTGGGTTTTTGTAATTAGCCACAAAAGCAAGTGCACTAACTGATCCATAGCGCTGTATCTCAATTTTCAAAAGTAAGGCTTTCCAACACCACCGGTCATGAGTCTCTCTGAGGTGGCATTGCTGACATACAGCCCTCTCTAGTTCTTGGATTCATATATGGGTATATATTCATCATAGCGTGTTTTCACTCTGGGCCCCCTTGTGGGAGCGCCAGGCACGACACTCCCAAAGAGTTTGTCTTTGTCAAAAATCAAAAATTAATCTATTTAAGGACAAGGGCAGACAAATATTGTTGGCTTACATGTTTCAGTACAGTTGCATACCTGGTGGAATTATTTTGCAAGACTGCTATTCAAAGACCCATGAATGATGACACCACATTCAAATCACAAGGGGGAATCAGAATCAGTCTAATTGACTCTCCATACATTCAACAAATAGACAAGTCAAATGGACAAATGGAAAGATATAGACACATACTGTATAATGGAGGCAACTATGTCCACATAGGAGCTATCTACATGATGAAGGCCTACAAATAAGTGATAATATTGCAGACAAAGTAGAGTGACATCACATTCAAAACATAAGGAGTGGGATGTAAAGTGCAGAGTAATAGTTTATTAAAGTGTCTGTTTTCCAAATCACGTAGCATTGGATTCTTGTCAAGGCTAACTTCACTAAACTAGCTAACGGCAGCTAGTAGAGATTTGCGTTGGAGGTTACTCATGGCTAAGTTAGCTTTGACAAGAATCCAATGCTACGTGATTTGGAAAACAGACACTTACCGAGCTGGCCTGTGGTGGTAGCCCTGTGGGGGTTGCTGTCGCTGTCATCGTCGCTGTAGAGAAATTTTGGATTGCCGCCAGAACGGCTCTGCCGTTTGCCGATGTTTTCTGCTAAGATGGTTGCAAACCAACCATAAGATCAGTTGTAGATTCTACCAGATGAAGGAAGGCGAGAAAGACTGTTGCTGAGCAAGCGATGCCAAAGTCAGTCAAAGTGCGCCCTCTCGTGGCCATAATGGAATTTGCATATTAGTTAAATAGTTTCACCTGAAACATTTAGATTTAACATTTAGATTTACATGTAACATTTAGGTTTAACATTTATATTTAACATTTTGATTTAATATTTAGATTTAACATTTATATGTAGGTTTAAATTTAACATTTATATTCAGTATTTAGGTTTAACATTTAGATGTTACATTTAATATTTAGATTAAACTATTTAAAATATCTATAAGATGACAAATATTGAGGTGCTTAAAGCTAGATATTGGAAACTCAATGTTTATTTGAGAGGACACAGATCCAGCACACCGATGTTTTCTGCTAAGATGGTTGCAAACCAACCATTAGATCAGTTGTAGATTCTACCAGATGAAAGAAGGCGAGAAAGGCTCTTGCTGAGCAAGCGATGCCAAAGTCAGTCAAATTGCGCCCTCTCGTGGCCATAGTGGAATTTGCATATTAGTTAAATAGTTTCACCTGAAACATTTAGATTTAATATTTTGATTTAAAATTTATATTTATATTTAAATTTAACATTTAGACTCAGTGTTTAGGTTTAACATTTAGATGTTACATTTAATATTTAGATTAAACTATTTAAAATATCTATAAGATGACAAATATTGTAATAAATGTGCAAAAACTTGACACCCATTTTTTAAACACTATTTAAAGCTGAATGTGACAAAATGTTTCTGTAATTTTCAGCACGGGCCACTTTACAAACGGCACCCCATAACATACTGGATAATGGAGGCAACTACGTCCACATAGCAGCTATCTACATGATGAAGGCCTACAAATAATATTCTAGACAAAGTAGAGTGACATAATATTTAAGACACATGGAGTGGGATGTAAAGTGCAAAGTAATAGTTTATTAATAATAAAATTATCTGAACTTTCTTTTGAAATAGTGTGATTATTATTTGTTTACAGTCAATATTTACATGACAGCAGAACAAAGAGGACACGAGAAATGAGCAAAAGGCAACATATTAATCAAGATGGATCGGCTTGGATTTCACACCTCCATAACATCTTTAAATTCCTGAAGATTGATTGTTCCCAACTTAAGACAAATGGTCTGCCTAATACAGTAATATGGCCTTCATACCACCTTCATAGAGATGGGATTATGGTCCTATGATCAAACATTTGCAGTTAGTAGTTACTAAGTAGTTAACTTAGTCACTAGACATTTTGTGATGTATATGTCTGGATTGATTGTTTGATTGTTTACATTAAAATTACTATCCCAGACTTCTGAGAACGTCTGGAATGACGAGAAGACCATAGAGAAAGTTTAAAACAATTTACCCTACAAGCTCTTTTTAAAATAAACCTGCGCTGCTAGCAATAATCTTTCATTTGCCATTGAAAGATATGTCCAGTTGTAAAAAGCTTAAAAAGTGCCTTGCGCTAAATGACCACAAGAGGGCGACTACAGACCACTCTAATGTGGATGAGGAAAACAGCAAATGACCGCCAGCATGGCCAGTAGTATAAGCAATGTTACAGTGCGGTACTGGCAGAATTGTGAGTGAAATAGGCTTAGTGTGTCCACATTATAAATTCCCAAGCATGTAGGTGAGGACCAATGGGCAGTATTCAGTCTAGGCACGAAAATGATGGGTCTAGACATGAACTTTAACATCTTAAGTAGGCTATGAAACAAAATAAAAAGACCCTCACTTGTGCTCTGTCTTGATGTGGTGTGGGGGCTTAAAAAGTCTTAATTATTGGAGGATCTCTCACTTCCCTACTATGACTAAGACCTGCACCAAAGGGTGTATTGCAAATCCTGTAATGTAGCATTTTTCCAATGTATCATCTGTCACTGGCTGAAACAAACATTTAGTGATGTGTATGTGTGGATTGATAGTTTGCATTAAAATTACTCTCTCAGACATCTGAGAACGTCTAGAATGACGAGAAGAGCATAGAGAAAGTTTAAAACAATTTACTCTACAAGCTCTTTTTAAAATAAACCTGCGCTGCTAGCAATAATCTTTCATTTGCCAATAAAAGATTTGTTCTGTTGCAAAAAGCTGAAAAGGTGTCGTACGCTAAATGACCACAAGAGGGCGCCTATAGACCACTCTAATGTGGATGAGGAACCGTATAAGCAATGCTACAGAGCGGTACTTGCAGAATTGTGAGTGAAATAGGCTTAGTTTGTCCACATTATACATTCCCAAGCATGTAGGTCAGAAACAACTGGCATTAAAATTACTCTCCCAGACTTCTGAGAACGTCTGGAATGACGACAAGAGCACAGAGAAAGTTTAAAACAAGTTACCCTACAAGCTCTTTTTAAAATAAACCTACGCTGCTAGCAATAATCTTTCATTTGCCATTAAAATATATGTCCGATTGCAAAAAGCTTAAAAGGTGCCGTACGGCAAATGACCACAAGAGGGCGGCTATAGACCACTCTAATGTGGATGAGGAACATTGGGAATGACCGCCAAATTTCAAATTCAACTTTACTGTGACCCACATCCGGGTAGTTTAAGGATGGAGGAAGAGCAATCGAGCACAGATACACAGGACTCCTCTTCGGCCAATCATCACCTTCCTTTTTGAGCACAGTGCCCACTAAACGGAGGAGGAACACGTGTGAAGACTGGAGCGACCATTAGTGCAGATATGACAAATATGGTAATGAAAAATGTACATATATTTTAACGTTCTTCTGATCAACTGTTGTTAATGTAATAGCTTTTTTAACAATTCGGTTTAATCGGCGAGCTTAAATCATGTTCACAGTGATGTCAGACGACTAGTATGTTTCAGTTATGATTTTAGCAACGAGCGCTGGAGCTAGTCTACAAACCCCCTGCAAACAATAACGACACCTTTTTACTCAGTAAATAACACTGAGTGAAAGTGAACGTAGGCTGTCTTCAGCGTGATTAATTTTAATAACTACTCGTGATTGAATGTCTTTGACACCGCCGGGTTCTGCTTAGAGTCTGTCGCTGTGTATGGCAGGTGCTATTGAGAATGAGGAGTTGTCGTTAGTCCGCCTACATTTAGTGGTTCTCTTTGATATTAACAGAAGATACAGACTTATTTCTCTATCTTAAGACGCAGAGCCAATTCCTGCCACGGAATATGTATACGGAGGAAGGACCCATGACATCACCGTTTAATATTAATTTGCTCCGTGTAAGACAATGAGTTAGGCTAACAAGCCTGTACGTTCACACCAGAAGCGACCAAAGCGACCAGGTCACCGAGGTCGCTGAAGAAGCTTCGCTGTTGAGTTCGCTTTGTTCGCTCATGACGTATCATTTGGAATGTTAGTCATTTAAAGGGCCGCAGCCAAAAAACGCTTCCCCGACCAACAGTTGTGAAAGCGGTGATGTATGCGTAGGGCGAAACATTGATGTACTTGAACTTTGACATGTTTGGTTAATAAAGGAATAAAAGAGTATAAAACGTCTACATGCACTGACTGCTGAAAAATATTCATATTCATACAATGATTCATGAATTATTTAGGCCCCTGACTGTAAACATCAGTTTACTTAAATCGCATCATTCTTTGCATTAAATTGCAATCTCGTTTTAAATATGATTATGTTTGTAGCAGTATTTAAAAACTTGGCCTTGGTCGAGGCAGTCCACAAGAGCAAAGCAGTTGCGGATAAAATCCCGCTTAAAACTACTAGCCTTAACAATTGGCTAAAGATTTACTGTAAAGAGCAAATTAAATGTACTCCCGCTTAATACAATGCAGAATGCGTTCTATAAATACTGGCACGTATCATTTCTGTTTCATCATCTCAGCATGGAAGACCAGGGTCTTGTCTGTCCCACTACCTCTGCAATTTTCTCCCAGGCTTCACTTTTTTGTTTGCATCGCTGAAGCAAAACAGGATTGGGTCGAGGGTTGAGTTACAATTATATCGTTGTCCTGCCTCTAACCATGATTTTCTCAATCTACATACTGATAATACTGTATTGTGTTGGTTTTAGGGAATCCAAATTGAGGATATTGATTGGGAGAGCTTAGGGGGGCTTGTGACAACTCCACCAACCCAGAGGAGGAGATTGTGGTCAGTTTCCAGAGGGGCCACACCCAACAGCTCCCAATGACCATCGACCTGGGGGTGCACATCAGCGACGACCTCTCCTGGACCACCAACACTGCATCACTGGCCAAGAAAGCACAGCAGCGTCTCTACTTCCTGCGCAAACTGAAGCAGGCAAGTACTCCACCACCCATCATGACTGCATTCTACAGAGGACCCATAGAGAGCATCCTTACCAGCTGTATCACTGTGTGGGGTGGGAGCTGCACTTTCTACAACAGGAAGGCTCTACATCGTGAAGACAGCTGAGAGGATCATTGGTCAGAGGATCATCACTCCCCTCCCTGCAAGACCTGTACACCACCCGCCTCACCCGAAAAGCCATCACAATGGTCAGTGATGCAAGTCACCCAGCACACAGTCTGTTCAGTCTCCTGCCCTCTGGAAAGAGGTACAGGAGCCTCTGCTCCCGCACTACCAGAATCGCCAACAGCTTCATCCACCAGGCTGTCAGACTGCTGAACTCTTTCCCTTCCCCACTCCCAGCTCCAGCCAGCAGAAGCACCAGGCGTCTAGGAAGACACTGGACTCACCCCCCCCCCAACCGAAACTCTGCATATGCAAATTGCAGGGGCAGCTACCTCTAAATGCACAAAGCTGGAACACTCAGTGAACTTCACCTCATGCCTTGTCTGTCTTGTCATGCCCTGCTACATTAGTAGTGTACTTAGGGTTCTATGTCTTGTCTCATCATACCTGTTATGTTAGGTCATACCTAATGTTAGGTAGTAGCACTAGGCAAAAGTAGCCTTAAGCTACTTGCACTTTATTTATTTATACAACCTTAGGATTAGAATTGTCTTGTTGTGCATCTGCACTTTACTGTTGTCCACGTACACGCATGGGATACTGGGAAACGTAATTTCGATTCCTTTGTATGTCAAGTACATGTGAAGAAATTGACAATAAAAGTTCTGCTTCCTGATACCTTGGCTTTCCCATTGGACTACCTCGGCATTGCACCTCTGGTGGTCCTCACCTATCACGGCTTACCACCAAGATTCCCCTCCTGAGACCTTGGCCCCCCACTGGACTATCTATGAACTGCAACCTCTGTGTTTTGTTTTCATTCCCCATGTGCTTCTGTTCTGTTGCCTGCCCTGCCCCTTTCTCCTCCCCTGCTCTACACCTGCTCCTCATGATTCTGTTTTCCCCGTAATGAGTTTCAGCTGCTCCCTGTTTCTCCTAGTGCTCCTGCCCCCTATATAAACCCCAGTTTTTTTCTGTTCCTGGTCTGATCATCTGACCTCGTTCCTCGTCTATTGTAAGTCTGTATCTAGTCTGCTCACCTACCCGTGAGTTCTGTTTCCGTGTTTTTACCTGCTCTCGTTTCTCGCGTCTGACTCGTGGAATTCTTTTGAGCTTTTTATTTCTTCCTGAACCTTTTGAGGAAGTTTAGATAACTGTCTTTGTACCTTTTGGATGTTTTTGAGTTTCCTCTGTTTTCCCCGAACCCCTGCCCTTTTTGATACCTGTTTTTGGAAACCCTTTGTTGAATTACTTGTGTGTTTTTGCCTTACCGAGATCGCCTGAGCTTTCTTCCACCGCGTACTGTTTTTTGTATAGTTTCTTGCTCTTTGTGAAATAAACCGTGCTGATCTGCATTTGGGTTCCTGTTTGAGTCTTAACGAACTTTACAAAAAGGGACTGACTTTGGTTACCGTGCCAGAAATGGAATGTCCACTGAAGACAGAGGACACTGAAACGCTTTGCCTTGCCATTGATCCCCTTTCTCATTCAAATAGTTTTGGAAGAGACATTTATTTGACCACACTCGCTCATGCTTTGTACCTACTTCACCATCATTGACAGTCATGCCTGTGCTAGAGGACTTTTAATAACTTGTGATGGGACAATTCCAGTGTAGGACCACATGTATCCAGGCAACTTGTAGACCACCTTTCACCATTTACAGCAAACTAATTAAAAGTAAATGTATAAAATGCCACAAAGTTGTATTTTGCTTTCATACTTTTTTTTTAATCAGACACCATCACATAAATTCTGACAACCACAAGGAGGAGGGTAAAATCACAGTGAAGGACATGTGATGAAAACACTTAATGAAAACATGCTAATGCTGCTTAAAGCACAACATTCAGTGTAATGGTCATTAACACCCACGAACAGAATTGGGTGCAGATACAAACTAGATATTGCCACAAATATCTGAAACCCATTTACTACTTTAGCCTGAATGTATATATTTTGTACTGAACACTGAAGCTATGGAAAAAAAAGTAGCACTAGATATTTTCAACGTCAGTATTTCACATAAGCCTGGTGAAATGCCTGGCTTAGATGAAAGGCTTCTGTCATTACTTGTTTGAAGTCAAGATAAGTTTGCATATGCTGAACAGGCAGGTGGATTGTATTGCTACATGCAGTGACTGTTGGGTAGCAAACTGTATGTACACCATACTGGATGTCACAAGTGTGATTGAACTCCACAACGACTCTGAAGTTTCTCTTCTTCTGGTAAGACGGGAATGTGGCCTTGTCCTGTCAGCCACTGGAGAAATGTACTGGGGGACAGGTGACCTGGATAGTTACCCACCTCTGGATGTTCATCTTTTCAGAGACAGATGAAAAAAACAATCATGTATATGAAACATTGGACAGTTTACCAGTAGCGACACAGGTAAATCTTATATCTGACAAGGAAAGTTTATCACATATAATAACTGGGTGTAAAAAATGCAGTTTAATTATGGGGGTGGGGGCTTACTGATGGCAGGGGAGGTGGAGTAGTGTGATGTGTATGTGGGGGAGAGGGCTCAGGTTTGGGCAATGGCAGGGGCAGAAGGGCAGGGCAAACAAGGTCTTTAATTGTACATAAGTGTACTTACAATGATGATGTAGCCTACATGGAAACTTCCTGAGGTGTGTTATAGAGACAGTAAGTACACAGAGTTTACAAGAAAAAGACTAAATAAGCAATTACATGCTTCCAGCTGCTGCAAGAAGTCCTGTAGGTGGTTCATAACGCTCACTTCAACTTGTTCTTTGTGTGTGGGTGTGTGTAGGGAGGGGGGGCAGGGTGGGGTAGGGGGTGTCCCTTCTTTCACTGGGATGTGTATATGATGTATATGGTGGATATGTTATGTTATATGGGATATATTTATGATGTTTATATGCTGCTGGACACCTTAATTTCCTCTGGGATTAATAAAGTAACTCTACTCTACATCCCTACTAAAGCGTACATCTATCAACTCACCTTCATCTCCTCTCCTGGCAGATGTTTGGATACTGGTTCATTACATCAGCGAGCCCATAAAGCTGCAGACCTTCACGTAGTTGGGAGAGAAGGGGCAGCAGCCGAAGTTTGGCATGAAGAACAGCAGCACTAAAATATAGAAGGGAAAAAGAATGTGAATATGAAGTTAAATGTAACAAAGTAAAACATGAACATTAATGTAAGAACCTCTAAAACTAGGCCCCTTGGCCTAAGCCTACTAATAACTATTGCTATAACTATAACTATTAACTAGTATAACTATTGTATTATGATACATGCATTATGTTACTGTGCTGGTTTATCAACAGTAGTATCTTTGGTTAGGAAGGGCTAGAAACGCTAGACTGATATTCTCTGGTCAGGAAGAGAATTGCTTTCAATTCAACATCAATGAAGCCAACCCTAGGCCTCAGAGTTATATTAAGCACTTTTTTTATGAAGAGTAAATAAACTTAAATAAAATTGCCATGAGTACAGTTACACTAACATTCTTAACAAGGATCAGCAGAGTTAAAAAAAGATATTTTACCAAACAATTTCTTCCTTCTTTTCAACATTAACAGGTCCATTATAGCCACAGTTCAAAATTTCCTCAATCAGTTCAGTCATTGTAGCCTCTGTGGTCGACTCAACCTTAAAAACACACACACACACACACACACACAAATGCCTAAGAGATAATCAAAGACACAACATGAGTACGATGGTGAATACTGCGTGTTTGTACCCGACACAGATGTGGAGGGGCCTTTACACTTCGATAAGCGCGATATTCAACAAATACATACACCATGGAGTTGATTGTTAGTGATAGTCTGATTGGCACCTTGCATGGCAGCCTTAGTCATCAGAATCATATATCACAATATCTTTGACCAAATATCTCAGTATTGATGTTGCTACAAAATTCCCTGACTTCCATGAATTCTGTGACAGCGGGGAATACTGTATTACAAATGTTACGTGCTGGCTCAGGGCACGCAACATTAAGCTAATCTAAATATTTATTAAATTAATAAAGTTAAATGAACAATAATTAAAGATAAGTATAATAAGTGTGGTGCATGTCAGTGTAATGAGAAAACAAAAGTGTTGTCGATAATCAGTCAGATTTCACCATTTTCGAATCTGGTCAGCCTTAAAAAGCTTCTGCTCAATCCCTGCAACCATCTCTTTGAAAACAAAGAATGATTCACTATGGAATGTCACTACGGTTACTTCTATTGCAACTGAAAATCAAACTCAAAGTTATGAACGGATTTCAATTAAACTTTCAGTAAATGTTGATAATGAGAAAGGAACATGTGATTACATTTGGGTGATCAGTTGAAGCAAAGGGGAGTAAATAGTACAAAATCCAAGCTGTTTGGCAAAGGTTCTAGTTCCAATATGTGTACCTGTGAGGAACTCCCTCCATAGTGCTCCTGTATCAAGGCCTCCCCCATGAACCGGATTTTTAACCGACTGGTTGGCAATGCCTTCTTCTGAGCTTCCATTGAGCAAGGCCCCGCTCCACCACATGGGATCTTGATGCAGTGAGAAGAAATTCTTCCTCATTGTTAACAGCAGCAGAGATGGCCTGCAGAACATCATTAAGGCTGAAGGAGAAATTAATGGGTGTCAGTGTGATTCTGGAAACTGTATATTGTATTTAAGTCTGTGGTTGTCCGGTGTATGTCTGTTGTATGTATGTATGTATGTATGTATGTATGTATGTATGTATATGTGACATGCTTTACTCTGTGTGAGTATTTGCACCTTTTTGTCAGTGACTTTTGTTAGTTCAGTCCCTGGATTATTTGACATGATGAGGTACTTGGCCCCAAGAGTCTTGGGTTATTTACTGTCGGAGACTATACAAGCACACAAACCTAGAAATGCTCATCTTCTGTTTTGAAGTTGAAGGAATAAAGGCTTTTCTGAAATGACAAAACACAAATATGAATTTGACACCCATATCCCCTGACCTAAAACAAAAGTGTACAAAAACTCATATAAAAGTTAAAGGTAGACTTTAAATACACAGATGTCAGCCTTTATGGTAACAGCTCAGGTAACAACAGGTAAGTTTAACTGGTCATTAACCCATTGGTGGGAAGACAGGTGCTTGGAGGGATATGCCTAACTAAATGCAACAATATTTTGACATTTTCTAGATTGTGCTAAAAGATTCTCTTACCTCTCTCCACACTCACTGGCATGTGCCTCTAGCTCATTGGGAGGGGAAAGTCTGGCCACAGATTGAACACACGGTCTGCAACTGGAATCATTTAAATGTAACATAAAAGGTGGAGACAATAATAGCTCAAAATTAAACACTTAACATCACAACATACCTCTGTCTTTGAGGACACAAAAAGCACATCTTACTCTGTAGGCTGTCAGGAGGAATGACAAAATTGAGAAAGACATTGTGATGTGATGCCAATATTAATTTTTCTTGATTGCATATCTGTTATCTATCATTCATCTTTCAACAGATGTTTTTGCATTACCCGTTCATTACATTACAGACTACCTTAAAACTTCACATTACACCAGGTGGAACTGGCTACTATACAAGTAATGACCAAATCCACTGTAATGATAAGTCTCCTCTTTGTTCTCTTAAGACACTTTATTCAAGCTTAATGGTGCAACATGTCCCAGGGCAAAGTGACACTTATGTAGACAGATTGACATTTAATGTTTGCTGATTTACAGTACAGATTGTGTCATGTCTGTAATGTGTAATATGTCTCTTATACTTTATCCAAAACTAAAACCAAAATACCACTGATGTTTGAAAAGGTACCAATTATGTCACCTTCTGATTTGAGTTTACCTCAAAGTCTTCCATATCGTATTTGGAGTGTCTGTAATCCGAGTCATCAGATTAATCACTAATCTGATAAAGGAGAGTAGCAAGTTCTCATTTATTATATGAAGATGGTGTAATGAAGTGAGTATTATGCAAGCAATATTCACAATGTTGCACCCGAGGAAGATCTTGAGGAGCAAAACATTGACACTAGACATCTGTAATAGACCTTAAAAATAGATCTTAAAAGCGTGCAGTAGTTGTTTCTGTGTTTTACAGGGTACAGGTATTAGTAGTATAATGTGATCTCCCAAAACACAATAGGTCTGTACATACCTCCTGTGGATATGTATCTGAAGGCTTACAGGCTTGAACATGCAGCGAAAGGATTTATAGTGGATAGCTGGTCTGACAGGAGTGCCACAGTGCCTTTGGCATAGTAAAGGACCTGGAGTCAGGAGGCAGTGGCAGAGTGTCTAGTTCCTCCTGTACTGGAGCAATATATAGGACACCCTTTCCACCTCCACTTGCAGTCTGTCCTCAGGACACACCATGTGTAATTTTCTAGCACTCCACCCTCCTAAAAAGTAATGTAATAGTTGAATTGTATTGAAATGTGACAGTACTCATCACTCATGATATTGATCCAATTTTTATAACAAAATTACATTGTCCATTATTAAGTTTTATGTACCTGCTGCTTTGTAAATCAGCCAGCCCCCAGACACACTTTCCAGTTTTGGATAGAGATCTTTGAGGGTTGAACATACCTTCAAGAGTAATATAAACCACCAGTAAAATAATAAATAATCCCACATACACCACATTGTGACATTTGTTTTGATAGTGGGCTATATTAATATATATAAACCTTGTTAATGATGCTGCCTCATCTCATCATGTGTAGCTCTGTGGTATCAGTGTGGACCTGCGTCCCAAACTGGCTTGCAGATGGAAAATTTCTTCACTGCCTTTGTGAGTGTGTTCAAGAAATCTGGGTAAGAGATAAAATGCAACTTGCATCTCTTTGACTGGTGTGAAGTGGTTGGCAGGCCCTCGAACACACCGGTGTGGAGCCAAGCTTTCCCTTGGCTCCAAAAAGAGCAGGCAAGACCTGTGAACATTACATTACACAATAGAAGTACACATCTCACTAGCTATATTTTGAGAATTTAAATTGACTAATGTAAGAGATAAGTCAGTCTGGCATAAAAACCAAAACGGTGAAGGACCTTGACATTTCTGTGTGCACACTAGGTTGGCCATCTCTTCCCCCTTTCCTGACTCGTTCCCTGTCTGTTAGAATGACACCATGTTCAGAAAATGGATGACAATATTTTATGCTGGGTAGTTAACATTTAAATGAAGCAAAATGATTGAAATGGTATACATGTTAATCAGTGTTATTTGTTATGAAAATACACAACACCTTGGAGTCTCTGGGGCAGTTTGCTGTTGGACACAGGGCCTAGGGTTGGCTCTGTATTGGGGACTGGGCCCAACAGGACCAGGGACAGGTATTCATTTGTCAGTAAATCTAGGCGGCGTCTTGCAGAATTAACTTAATACGTAACAATTTATACCACGGCTTGATTTTATTTCCAATTATGATGCGCTGTTTGGAACATCGATTCATTTTCTGTATACGCACGCCTATGAAGTGGTCCCTGTTTACAGACCGTGTTGCGCTTGGGTATCAAGTTCGTGGTGAACTGTAATAAATAGTAAAGATGTGACAGCTTTAGCAAAATGACGAACAGATGGAAATACAAGGAGTAGCGACAAATTATATGCCTCTGAGATGGTTTTTAGTGCTACCACACTTCATTTGGACTTCCAGTCAACTTTGGAATTGCTAGCTTGACAGCCAAAGCTATGGAACTAACGACTGGGTCTTGGCCATAGCAGCCTCAGAACCTCGAACGTGCATTGACTTTCTGATATACGAACGCCATGTTGTTAATTATCCCTTATATAAATAACTTAGACATTATCAAATCAGAATATTTATACAATAACAATAACCATTCTCAGCGCCACACACAACCCGAACCCTTGTCGTCAACGAGCCGTTGAGATTAATAGAAACTGGCTTGTTAGCCTAGCTCATTTTCGTACACGGAGCAAATTAATATGAAACGGTGATCTCATGGGTCCTTCCACCGTATACATTTTCTGTGACTGGAATTAGCTCTGCGTCCTAACATTAAACAAATAAGTTTTCTGTTAATATCAAAGAGAACCACTAAACGGAGGCGGACTAACGACAACTCCTCATTCTCAATAGCACCTGCCATACACAGCGACAGACTCTCAGCGGAACCCGGCAGTGTCAGACATTCAATCACGAGTAGTTATTCAAATTAATCACGCTGAAGACATGGCCAGCCTACGTTCACTTTCACTCGGTGCTATTCACTGAGTAAAAAGGTGTCATTTTTCTTTGCACTGCAGTTTATAGACCAGTTCCAGCTCACCAGCTCGCCGACTAAGCGAAACGTTTCAACAAAATAGCTACAGTTAAACAAAAGAACGTTAAAATAAATGTAAAACTGCCATTACCGTATTTGTCATATCTGCAGTCATGGTCGCTCCAGTCTTCACATTTATTCCTCCTCCGTTTAGTGGGCAGTGTGCTCAAAAAGGAAGGTGCTGATTGGCCGAAGAGGAGACCTGTGTATCTGTGCTCGATTGCTCTTCCTCCATCCTTAAACTACCCGGATGTGGGTCACAGTAAAGTTGAATTTGAATTTTGAGAACTGAATATGAATTTCGAGAACTGAACGTGAATAAAATTATACTATTCAGATTTAGTTTGTCAATGCAAGGATTCAAATGAATAAATACAATTCAAACTATGTTATTCAAATTCTGTTTTTCTAATGCAATTATTCAGTTTAGCTATTCAAATGAAATTATAAATTCCTCAAATTCAGGTTCTGGTGGCACATATTTCTGCCCATAAATGTTGCTCATTGAAAAAAGCTTCTTATATCTTCACTGTGCAAAGCCGAGCACCTTTGTTTTTTGTGTGACTTCCCCTCTTGTTTGGCTTTGCTTTAAGTTACATTGCTGTGCTGGATCTGTGACCTCTCAAATAAAGACTAAGTTTCCAATATCCAGCTTTAAGCACCTCACAGGTGGTATGCCATTTCAGAAACGGCAACTGTGTCCAACTATAGGTAGCAAGCAGGTAACATGCAAGCAAGCAGGCAGACAGACAGAGAGTTATCAAATGATTGCAGTGTAAAGCCTGGTATTAATAACTGGGAAAAAAAACTGTTCGGCCTGGGCCTGTCTGACTGAGACTAGTCAGCATGTGGTAACAACATCTTTAAATAATCAGGTGGCCAAAGATTGTCAAATTAAAGCAGTCTGTCTCAAATAGTGGGGCCATGCCATGAGGAGTCGCGTATGACCATGGGGAACATGCTGTTTTATTGAGGTACTAGAATAAAGTGTAACAAATAATACTATGTACAGGTTCCAGAGGGCCAGCCAATATAAACCAAACTTGGCTTCAATAGTGTGTCTCTGAGTTAAGTGTAAATGTACTTCACTAAATGTTTGTCAGCCAATGATGCATTACAGAATTGCTACATTACAAGAGGTGTGACACACCCTTTGGTTAAGTCTTATGGCCAGGTTGCCTAATAGGACTGAATGCAAAATCTCTTCAAAGCAGCTGAAATGGTAAAATTCGTGAAACTGTTATCATGTTCTCAGTGCACGAGACGTTCTTGGTTTAACATTTTAATAAAAGTATACTTTTTACATAATTTTTAAGAATATCACAATTTTCAATTTTTATCTCATTGGAATCAGTTGTGTCCTGAAATGGAATTTCTGCAGGACACTATTTAGGCGGAAATTCAACGGAAGTAAAAAGTGTGACAATCAACCCCGCTCTCCCGTTTCACTCACAATAGTAAGTGCCGCGCCTGCAGTATTTCTGATACAATTGGCCGCGCTGGCAGTCATTACTAATGGTGCTCAAACACAAGAGAATGGTCTATAGTCGCCATCCTGTGGTCATTTATCGAACGGCACTTTTTCAGCTTTTCGCAACCGGACATATGTTTTATTGGCAAATGAAAGATTATTGCTAGCAGCGCAGGTTTATTTTAGAGTAGCAGAGAGTAACAATGAAACAATCAATACAGACATATACATCACTAAATGTTAGTTTCAGCCAGTGACAGATGATATATTGCAACAATGCTACATTACAGGACTTTGGTGCAGGTCTTACTCATGGTAGGGAGGTGAGAGATTCTGCAATAATTAGGACTTTTTAAGCCCCCACACCACATCAAGCCAGAGTACACCTGAGGGTCTTTTTTGTTTTGTTTTGTAGCCTATTTAAGATGTTAGTTTATGTCTTGACCCATTATTTTCGTGCCTGGACTGGATACTGCTGATTGTTCCTCAGCTTGGGAATATATAATGTGGACACACTAAGCCTATTTCACTCATAGTTCTGCAATTACCGCACTGTAGCATTGATTATACTACTGGCCGTACTGTCGATCAGTTCCACTGCTCCTCATCCACATTAGAGTGGTCTATAGTCGCCATCTTGTGGTCATTTAGCGTACGACACTTTTTCGGCTTTTTGCAACCGGACTTATCTTTTATTGGCAAATTATTGCTAGCAGCGCAGGTTTATTTGAAAAGACAAAAAATTCCAGTGACAGACGAAACATTGCAAAAATGCTACATTACAGGACTTGCAATACACGCTTTGGTGCAAGTCTTACTCATGGTAGGGAAGCGAGAGACCCTGCATTAATTAAGACCTTTTCAGCCCCCACGCCACGTGAAGGCAGAGTGCATGTGAGTTTTTTTCTTTTTCCCTAAACACAAATCAGAACACAAACAAGCCTACACACAAGCCAAAATCTATACTACACCCAACTCAGCATGCACGTGAATGTTTTCTGAAGACATCAGACTTCTTTGTCTTTATTTATTTATTTATTTCGTCATAACAACTCTTCAAACACAAATCAGGACACAAACAAGTCCACACACAAGCCAACATTTATGCTACACCAAACTCAGCATGTAAAGGAATGTTTTATGAAGACATCAGAAGCTTCCTTCTTTGTCTGAAAGCTTCAAAGCTTCTTGAAGGAATTCTTCTTTTCAGAGCATGTCTTCACGTAAAGCTGAAAGGCCTGCATGTGTGTATTTGATGGACTTAAATTGATGCATGAATCCTCAGGTTTTGTCCAGTGGCATTTATGGTTGGCGGGTAGGCACATGGCAGGTGACATCACTGCTGGTCTGGCGTCATCCTGGTCTTCGACAGCCTGCACGTCTTCTTCTGGTTGGGCAAGGTCCTCAACTGGCTGGGCTGGTGGTTGTAGACTTGGGATGGCACACCTTATCTGTTGTAACTTGTAACTTGGGAGTGTTGGTTGGAGGTACCATATTTTAGCAGCTGTCACTTTGGGATTTATGATTTTTCCCAAAATCTGATAATCCTGGAGATTTTTCTGGGACATCCCCTCAAGACTCATGTTATTCAGTAATTCTTTCAAATGTGCAAAATCCACATGTGCCTCATTTTGGAGAATTGCCAGGCATGATATGGATGTCAAGGCGTTGAGGTGCGTAGAAATCCTGAACTTCTGTGTTGGTGATATGAAGGCCATATTTTTAAACAGACCATTTGTCTAAAGTGTCTTGTGTGTTTTCAGTATGTAGCCCGGGTGTTGGATGGACTGATGTGATTCAGGACACTAATCATCCCAAGCCGGCAGATTCTACACAGGCTTCCATGTTAAATCAGGCGACGATACATCAAACACTTTCACACAGAGACAAAATGTCAGTTGCTTAGTAACTACTAACTGTAAATGTTTGATCATAGGACCATAATCCCATCTCTATGAAGGCTGTATGACTGTATTAATCAGACCATTTGTCTTTAGTGTCTTCTGTGTTTTTCGTATGTAGACCAGGTTAGATTCTCTCTTCAATGTGAGTTGGGACTCGAATCTTCCTGAGTCTCAATTGGCTTGCAATTTAAATCAGGTGACTGACACATAACCAAACACATTCACACAGAGACTGTGGTGTGGACTGTGTAATTCACTATTCACATATTATTCACTAGAGCATTTTTCACATCGGTGTCCTGTGTTTCTACACTTTAGTCCAAGTTGGGAACAATCAATCTTCAGGAATTTGAAGATGTTATGGAGGCGTGAAATCCAGGCCGATGGATCTAATTAATACATTGCTTTTCGCTCATTTCTTTTGCCGTTATTGACTTTATTTGTCTTGTCCTGTTTGTTCTGCTGTCATGTAAATATTGACTGTAAACAAATAATAATCACACTATTTCAAAAGAAAGAGAGGGCACTTTGACTGACTTTGGCATCGCTTGCTCAGCAGGAGCCTTTCTCGCCTTCCTTCATCTGGTAGAATCTACAACTGTTCTTATGGTTGGTTTGCAAACATGTCTGAATCATCCTTAGCAGAAAACATCGGCAGACGGCATCGGCAAGGGGGGTGTGGCACTCTCCGCCGGCAGGATGGATATCCAGTACATACACCTACACAGATGTGTAAATGTTTTTTAAAATAATATTTATAATAATATTAAAATAATAATATAAAATAATGATTGTAAAATAATCTTCATTTGAAATTACATGCAGGACTATATCCGATTTGTGTTATTACATTTTCTTACCAGTCATTGAAAGAATAGAATTAGTGCATAGCAATCATGCCTTATCAGTAGCTGCTTAAAATGTGACAAAATAAACTGATGCACTTACAGTGAGCAGCAGCCAAGTGTTGACCATACTTACTTTATGCCAGTAAAACAAAACAGACCTCAGTAACTTGTGACTAGTGATGCATGGTGCCATGATACAAACTGTCTGTCTCCCTAGGTGAAGAGCATGCTTCCAATTCATTCTTTAGAACTGTCTGTCTCCCTAGGTGGAGAGCATGCTTCCAATTCATTCTTTAGAACTGTCTGTCTCCCTAGGTGGAGAGCATGCTTCCAATTCATTCTTTAGAACTGTCTGTCTCCCTAGGTGGAGAGCATGCTTCCAATTCATTCTTTAGAACCACAGCTGCAGCACCAGGGTTCATATTAATGTGGAAATTAGGAGTGACAAAGCCTACCAGGTCTCCTGAACATATTTCACCCAATTCTATTCCAGGTGTCCATGTAAAGTCCTCCTGCAATGCATTCATTTGTCATTGTTTTGTCAGTATGTGAGTGTTACAGTATAAGATGAACCACATGTGTTCAGATAGACAGATAAATAGCCTTCTTGGCACAACCAAACATTGCATGATTGTTCTCACCTTTCTATTCATTTGTCAGTGTTTGTTCTCATACTGTTCATTTGTCAGTAACCTCCAAGTGCTTAGCGGTCACATGCGTGCACAGCACTTTAGCCCTTATTTCCACAAGCGTGTTCACTGCTGAACTGGGGCTGTTATGGACATGTATGTGGGTACTTCCACTGCCATCTGGTGGTGTCAGAAGAGTCTTAACACACAATGGTCCAAATTCAAGTGGCAGCTCCATACAGACAAGGTAAGAAGTCCTGTCATATTTTATGGCTTATTCTGATTTAGGTATTTATAAAAGTATTGTACACTTGTCATGGCATGCAAATTTGATAAAATGTGTAAAAATAACAACTTAGTATGTTGCTAAATATGAAGTACACATAGGTTTACTTGTAGACTGATGCTCCTCAAAACAGCTAATATACTAGTATGCACACCTGTAAAACAAGAAAAAAGCTACATCTGGTGCAGCTAAAAAGCTCAATTAAATAAATAACAGTAATCGCTAAATACATACATACAGTAGATTAGTGGCAACTGGTCACAAAAATAGGGGAAGACGGGTTAAAGTGGTCAGGTGGGTGAATGAGCGGGGAAATGGGAGCAGATGGGATGGGTGGATGGTTGAGAGAGAGAGAGAAAGAATTACAAAACCATGAAGGTGTCTTGGTGCTTGCTCTTAGGGGGATTGTGTTAAATAAAATTAATTTGTTTTTTTGAGGACACATGTCAGCATGGGAAATACCATACAGTGCAATGAGTATAGTGTGTTTGTGGTGATGTCAGTTGTCTTTTGTGCTTTAAACTGCAATATTGGGAAAGTGGCAGAAATGATTTGGAAACACCAGAAGACTGCAGCTGCAACAAATTGTCGTATCGTGCCATCAGTTCAGCCAACTCCCTATAGTGCTGTAACCCTAACCCTAACCCTAACCCTAACCCTATAGTGCTGTCTCATCAATGCCAGCTCCTGTATGCCCAAATACGCTGTAGCATCACCGGCAGCCTCATCCACAAGTTGATCAACTGGCATGCTACCTAGCAATAACTAATAGCAATAGAAAATAGCTGCACCAACGTGGTAGTTGCACTTGTCGTGATGCTTGGTGGCCCTGTGCAAAATTTTCAGGTCACTAAATCCCTGCACAGACCATGTTGGAGATTTCCCTACCAACAGGCAAGGCCAGCAATATAGACGATTAGTGGTAACACTAGCAGTTAGCCATGGGTATGTTTGATACCATGTGGTGTTAAACACACTGACCTCACCATTCGCTTTTTCAATGTTAATTTTTGGAACTGGTCTCCCCTCTGTTTTGATTTTCACCTTCTCATTGTCCTCCAGTGTGTGAAATGGGGTATTTAACATCATTAATACAACATCTTGTTTTTCCATCTTTTTTTTATTGACACAACAAATCAAAACTCTACAAAGGCTCTCTGCCGTCCGCACCATCACGAATGACAGGTCTGTCTGTCGACAATGACAGTAGTACAAGACCTTGCATGTCAACCCATCAGCCCACCCTTTTATTTTGATTGGGCCCATTGACGAATGCGGTTCCAGTGATTGGCTGACTGATGACAGGCGAGCATTTTGAACTGACCCGCCCACGTTCCGACATTCCTCCCTTGTTGCCATTCACTCAATGTTAAAAGAGGAGCCTGTGAATCGCCCGGGTTCATAGTGTTTATAATGGATGTCAATTAGGGAGTAAGGGATGTCATGTTTTTGCACGTTTATCTATTACCTTCAGGGAATGGACACCAGAAGCAGAGGCGGCGCTGAGGGATTGCTTTGAGTCCACGGAATGGAGCGTTTTACAGGATAGTGAGGATTGGGAGGAAGCCACAGCATGCACAGCTGACTACCTCAACTTCTGCATGGACATTGGTGTACCCACTAAGACTGTGCACTGCTACCCTAATAACAAGCCATGGGTGACCAGTGACGTCAAACAAGAAGAAGAAAGCTTTTAAGGAGGGCAATCTGACAGAGCTGAGGAGTGTGCAGGGAGAACTGAAAAGAAGGCTGAGGGAGGCCAAGGAGGAATACGGGAGGAAGGTTGAGAAGAAAATGCAGGATAACAACATGAAAGAGGTATGGAGGGGAGTAAGGATCACAGGGCATCACAGGGCTTGGAGGAAAGGGTGGCAAGGCTGATGGCGACATTTCCAGGGCCAATGAGCTGAATCACTTCTACAACAGGTTCAGCAACTCTGGTAATGGGGCGGCCATCGATACCCCCATTGTCACCTCCAGGTCGCAGGAGCAAAGCAGCAGTGAGGATGAGGGTGACAGTAGTGATGATGAGGACCCCATTCCTGAGCCGCTGAGTGCAGCAGAGGAGGTAGACATCTCCGTGCTCCAGATAACGGTTAGCCAATACTCAGTAGATATTTGTTTATGCAGTTAGGGCCTCAGGGCTTTGTGAAGGACTGCAAAATGTTTATTTACAACACTTTTTTCACAACTTTACAACACTGATTATTGGACAGGAACAGGGACAGATTATTGGACAGGAACAGGGACAGATTATTGGACAGGAACAGGGACAGGTACAGGTTCCGAGGCATCACTGTCAACTCAAAAGATTGAGACTGATAGATTGAGACTGGTAGACTGAGACTGGTAGATTGAGACTGATAGATTGAGACTGATAGCTCAGAAGATGACTTGGAAGAGCCAACAGGACCAAGCCAAACCAAAAACAAAAGAAAAGGAGAGTCCAAACATGGTAATTGTTGTTTTTGTTATTGTTTTTGGCAATTCAAATTTCATATAAAAGTCCACACAGATTCAATTATTTTATGCACCAATACACTTCACTTACTTAAATTGGTAAAATGTAACTACAGTAAATACTATTTTAATCTGATTCTGGTTGTGCAGGACGTGGGTTAATGCTGAAAGGCTACTCCATTGACCCATAAAACCTTGCAAAGTATCAGCATCAGGATGAAGCTGCTCTAGACAGGCATGGCTGGACCCTGTTGATCTATTGATGAGAAGATGATTCCTTTCACAGGAGCCAATATCTGTGTTTGGGAAGCTTAGGAGAAGGAGCTGTACATGTGTGAGAGGCCCGAGCGGCCAGCTTATGAGTAGGGATGTAGACTGAGAAGTGCAGGTGGTAAAGATTCACAGGAGAGGTTTTTTGCCAAAAACAGGGCGTATAACAAAAACAGTACTAATAAACAAAACACTTTCATCTAATAAAATAAACAAAAAACAGTTTAAGTCAACATGCAGCACAATTGGCTTACTGCGCCTACTCTACGCACTGAACTACCCCTCATTATATACACCACAGCATTAGTGCAAATTGGCCCTGAATTGGGACACTTAGATCATACCAACAGATCAGGGATACACAACATACCCAGTTGACCAAAGCACAAGCTGGATCATTGGAATATTTATATTGTCAACAGTATTAAGGATATTAATAACAAAACAGAACTAAGACATACATAGAAATACAACGTGAACATGATGAACACCCCTGTATGAGGGTGTCCCCACCCCTGCAGAATGACATAAAGGCTGTCCCATTGACATAAAGACTGTCCCATTGACATAAAGGCTGTCCCATTGACATAAAGGCTGTCCCATTGACATAAAGGCTGTCCCATTGACATAAAGGCTGTCCCATTGACATAAAGACTGTCCCATTGACATAAAGGCTGTCCCATTGACATAAAGGCTGTCCCATTGACATAAAGGCTGTCCCATTGACATAAAGGCTGTCCCATTGCGGTGCTTCCGAGGTGATGGAGGACCAGGAAGTATTGTGAGTAAGTAAATCAGTTCTATGGGAAACATACAGACATTGCAAATGACAAATGAAAATTTGGCCAGTGGGTAACACACAGATTATTGTTATTATTGATGGAGAATAAACTTTGCAAGGATTAGTGAATAAGTGATTAATTCACAAAATCGTGGCCAACAATGGATTTGACAAAGGCTAAAGCGGCAGCAAACACCTCCAGTCGCTAACACTCAACAGTGCCCCACATAACACATTTTACTTCATATCAAACACAAATACAATTATATTGTTTCATGAAGCTGCACACATAAGCGCATATATACGTGCATGAATAAAACACACAAGTCTCTCTCCCTCTACTGGCACTTGTGCAGCAGCACACGCAGTGCAGGTTAAACGCGAGAGGGAGAGAGTTCAGCTTCTCACAGAGAGACAATAGAGTCAATAGTTTTCCACTTGAGTGGGAGTGAGAATGCAATGTTTCCATGTTGTTTTTACTCTCTGATATTCAAAACATGTTCAAAAATATGTGTGTATGTGTTATTAATACATGCGACAGCAGTCAAGAGAAAAAAATACTGCTGTGTTCAAGGTGGAAATAAAGTTTTGCACTCTAATACACAAGGGTGACTTTATTGTGTATTATGGAAATTCGGAACAAGAATCCACATATGTGGACACAATTTTTCTATAAAAGTACATCTTTTGATATGATGTACTTTTATAAAAAAAATGGTACATATATAAAAGTACATAATATCAAAAGATGATGCTTAGTTTTTTTTTTAATTCTAATTGGGTTCCAATAAGCCCAAATAGCAAAGAGAAGTATATAAAAAAATGCATGTAAAAAGCAAACAGTTTGGCAGGCGCATAATTTCCATGGGGGTTATGACCCCCCCAAAAAACCAATATAACCCCCCCCCCCCCAATAGTCATATAATTGTCTTTATTAAAAATGATTAACTATCTGGCATAAATAACTTGACTTAATTTCATTTAAAAGCCAATAGAAGTAACATCTTTACTCATCTGACAAGATGTCTCCCCCTTGTAGAGGACTTGGTTTAACCCAACCCCTCGTCTTTCTCCCCACTTGGCATTCGGGATTTTCCACTTACTGTCACTAGTTTGCCGGTGTGTTTGGCTTAATGCAAGCTAACTGGTCACAAAGGGTTTGGGAAGGAGAATGAAAAATGTGCTACAGTTTGCCAGTGTCTATTAAAAAGAGGTAACACCCTGCTCAAAATGAAGTAGCTATGAAGTATGAATGAAGTAATTATTTGTCATCAAGTCATCATTACGTTAGCTGGTGATGCTTTCTGGTGCTACCACAGCATACCCTCTCCACCTTCAAGAAATTCTTAAAACTGCTGAATACCTGGAGTGCACTTACAATGCACCCTCACTCTCTACACACACTTACAATGCACCCCTCACTCTCTACTGTACTTACAATGCACCCCTCTCTCTCTACACACACTTACAATGCACCCCCACTCTCTACTGCACTTACAATGCACCCCTCTCTCTCTACACACACTTACAATGCACCCCTCTCTCTCTACTGCACTTACAATGCACCCCCACTCTCTACTGCACTTACAATGCACCCCCACTCTCTACACACACTTACAATGCACCCCCACTCTCTACTGCACTTACAATGCACCCCTCACTCTCTACACACACTTACAATGCACCCCTCTCTCTCTACTGTACTTACAATGCACCCCCACTCTCTCTCTACTGCACTTACAATGCACCCCCACTCTCTCTCTACTGCACTTACAATGCACCCCCACTCTCTACTGCACTTACAATACACCCCCACTCTCTCTCTACTGCACTTACAATGCACCCCCACTCTCTCTCTACTGCACTTACAATGCACCCCCACTCTCTACTGCACTTACAATACACCCTCAGTGCACTTAGTGTGCACTTTTCACATGTCCTGCCAGTATCATGTTAGCACTCTTTGTTAGTTTTTAATTGTGCTGTAGCACTATTCCTCTTTTTGTAATCTGCTTTGGATAAAAGCATCTGCTAAATGCATGAATGTAAATGCAATGTCTTAACTGAAAGCAGCTGTTTGCTAGCATGCTAATAGTAACCTAGCTTATGAGATAAAGCAAGGGGAGGATGTAACAAAATAACTGTGCTCATAAGATTTTGTTGATAAAAAGTTTTCTCTCAGGTAATAAACATTACTGCAATTAAAATTAAGTTAACATGTTAGTCATAATTTGATTGATAACAAAATAGAATATGTTAAAATCATTTTGGTTATTCATGGAATGAAAGAGCCAGAGTGGCAGAGTGGTTTCCAGAGTGGCTCATGGTTCATGGTCTGAGGGAGAGACGGCACAGGAAACACACACACACACACACACACGCACACACTAGTCTACCTCTCAGAAGTTTGTGAATAGAAAACACAGCAACGAGACATGCAGTCTTTTTTAGAGATAAAGGATCACGTCCAAGCAGACCATCACACCCCCTCTGCCATGGGGGCACCACAGACTGCCTCTGGTGCTACGCTGGCATTTTGCTTGTTGGTTCTGCTTGTTGGTCTGCCTCTATTTCACCATTTGTGGTATACTAGTTTTACTTTTTATTTTAGTTTCCCAGCTTGGGATCAAACTATATCTATCTATATTTCTATTATTGCTATCTGTGAAAAACCATATATGACAAAACAGACTAATATTTAATTTACTACTAGCGTGTCAATTAAATAAAAATTAATTAATACAGAGATCTTTTCCCCAACCATCTCCCCATGTAGCGCCCATAGGTAGCGCCGATATGGAACTTCTATTTTGATACAACGCAGCTGGAAGCCGTCATTTAGGGAATTTACATTATGGTTGCCTGGAGGTCTCAACTGTGACCAAGGGGGTAGAAATACACCCGGAAGTGGAAGTTTAACTGAAAGCTTGGGAAGATAGCAGTTGATCACCTAGTGGTAGCATTTCTATTCACCTCCATTTATTTTTATCTGACTTTTGACATTGCATAACTTTACACTAAAATCATTATGAACCTTGTGAACAGTGAAACTACATTTTGCAGCAGACTTCTGTAGTTCGCATGTAGTGTTATTGTCTAATAAGAAGCATGTTTAGCCAATAGCACCAGGCTAGGCTAAAAATGATGTGAAATGCACACAACTTTTTGGAAGAGTAGCCCATTAACAACGAGGAGTAATCCACCACAGCAAATGAAGCAAATGAAAAAGGTCTCAACCATCTCAAAATCGAGGTGAGTAAAATTAATTGTTTAAATGTTGTAACACTGGCAACCTTGATGCATATCAGATGAAGGATTTAAAAAATAGCTACAGTAACAGTATTATAGTTTTACAGTATTATAAAGCATTATACCTCACTCTATACATTTTTGAATTTGGTTAAGAAATAGTATTTTGGTAATGTCAAATGGTAAAAATGTTGCCTAATGTACTGTTTACAACTCAATCACAAGTGTTTACAAGCCAGTCAGTTTTTTGGTGGGTCAAGGCTATTCCTATGCCACCCTGTGAAGTAGGAAATGTTTTTTTTTATTTTAATAATCCTGATGAAATCTACACATTTTAAGATCTGCAGGTGCCTTTGCCAAATCGAATTTAGGGTACCATTCAACATAGGCCTACTTTACATTTAACATACAATGGAATTATGTAGGGCCCATCAAATTGTTTGCACACATAGGAAGTAAGTGAGTGTCTGCCCGTTCCTGAGGCTTTGTGATTGACCCCCCCTCACAATGGCGCTGTCAAATGGACCCTTACTGTTACCCCCATGACCCATCTCATTCCTTTGAGTTTGTCACTATGCCTGGCCGCTGCTACATTATCCAGCCATAATTCCTGATAACCACCTATAAACTGACTACCATGTAATGTAAAAGTGTGATAATACTCTATTATGAACTATTCACTGCACTCCACTGAAACGGCGCTTCTGTCTGTGACGGAAGCATTAAAAGAGGCCAGAGCGATAGGTCAATCCTCAGTGCTCATCCTGCAGCACCTATCAGCAGCATTTGACACGGTCAACCACCGCATTCCTGCTGGACAAATTGACCAACATGAGCATCAATGGCAGAACGCAGTCCGGGTTTGAATCCTATCTTACTGGACGGTTGTTCAACGTGTTATGGCTAGGACAGACATCGTCACTTCACCAGCTCACCACAGGAGTACCCCAAGGATCTGTGCTGAGGCCCCTTCTGTTCGCCTTGTATACCACCTCACTGGGCTCGATCATCCACTCCCATGGCCTCTCTTATCACTGCTATGCTGATAATACCCAGCTCTATCTGTCCTTTCCTCCTGGTGACTCCATGGTGTCAACACAGATCTCGGACTGTCTTTCTGACATACCTGCATGGATGAAAAGACATCACCTCCAACTAAATCTCTCCAAAACTGAACTGCTGGTCCCCCCAGCCAAATAAACCATACATCACATCAGCATGAAGATCGACTTCCTATCTGTTGCTCCACCAAGGTGGCAAGAAACCTAGGTGTCATGATTTGGTAGGTGTCAAGTAGTTTACCACACACCTGCACTGTTAAGAAAGAAAGATGAAGAGTAATACCATGCTCAAGTTGTATGAAATAAAACAATCATCATTTACAATCATAACATATGGATATGCTGATCCAGATCTCCCTTAGACTTGTTGCCATTTAACCGGAGAAATGCAGAAGCCAACTCTTCAGCTAAAGGCCATCTTCAGCCTACCTAAATGGTGTTCATGTGATTCTTTCAATAGTTATGCCAAACTAAAGCTTATTAGCTGCTAATGATACCTTGCATTAGCATATGACCATTTCAGTGGCTCATGTGCTATATTATGTTTGTCATATTGATTACTATGTTCATAAACATGCTTTCAGCAGTGTTAAAACTGGGAAGGCTAGTTTTACATAGGCCTACATAATGCTATAAATAACAAACCAAATACTTACTACACTTGACTCCATCACATCAAAATTAGTCAATCAATTTAATAAGTAATCACCCCTCTGTCTTGTTATGTTTGAGGCCAAATGCAAAGTTAAGTCTTGTTGTAGACTACAAAAAGCTTATCTGCCAATTGTTTTAATAACATATTCCGGTGTAGGCTACAATAGTTTGCAAGACATCTGAACATTGGATAGTCCTGTGGCTGGAGAGGGGCTACAGGTTGGGAAGTATTTAGTTTAACCTATTTTCCCTTCCTCCAAACCATCATATTGCTCCAGCAATGACATAATGTTGATGGTTAATAAAGTTGGTTCCTATGTTGGTTGCTGAGTTGTCATTGGGGTGGTTGTTACCAGGAAGCAGCAAGGGTATTTGAGGTGGTAGCTGGGTTATGAGTGTTACAAGGGCACTTTGCTGGGTCATCATTGTGGAAGTGGGTGTTAGAAAGTTGGTTGTGTAGTTGAGGTGGTTGTTAGGCTGTTGCTAAGCTGGTTACAGTAGTGGCTATGCTGGTTGTTAGTTTAGTCATGTTGATTGCCAGGTTGTCATTGTGGACAGGGTACTTGGGGTGGTTGCTAGGCTGTTTCAGTAGTTGAATTGGTAGAGATGGCATGGGCTGCATCATATTGCTCAAGCTGTGACATAATGTTGACGTAGTAAAGAAGAAGTAGTAAGAGTACTTGAGGTGATGGCTAGGTTGTTACTTGGGCGGTTATGGTGGTTTTTGGCATGGACTTACTTGGTTCCATGGTACCATCATATTTTTTAAAATAAAATATATTATTTCTTTACAATCATAAATTTCAGCAATGCATCAAATCAGTAACACTGAATAGAAAAAAATTGAAAATAATTCTTAAACTAGATCTAGGTCTGCTCAGGTGAAGTCCTAACCTCTGACGGGCTGGGTGGGTGGCTTCAAATGAGCGACGAGGAGGGTGGGTGGAGGGGTGCTGTTGTTTTGTCATATTGTTTAAATGTCAGCCTATGGTCATTTTTGATCTATAGCCAATGTCTCAAAGACGCCATAGCCATGAGCAAACAATCTCCCTGACATCTACAAGACAGAATCCTTTCACATTGGCATGACGGTGGCTAGACATGTGTATGCTGGTTGTGTTCTTCATTTTAAGACTATGACTACACGTACCTGGGTATTTATGAAAACATACTCGGACATCCAAAGTCTCCCAGATGCTAGGTAAGTCTCCCGTACTTAGAGTGGCGTAAAATCTCCTGTAAATGACCTGATTTTTGCTGACAAAGGCTATAGCTTAAGAGTTTTTGGAAGTAGCCATTTTCAGTTACTGAAACCTCCATTTATGTGTAATTGATAGGTGCAACTGCATAAATTAATATCTATTTTATAGATATCCAGCTATGTGCAAACAGGGCCTTAGATGATGGGTGAAATGTCTTCAAGCTCCAAAAAAGATATATTTTATATAATAATGTAAAGACTGTAAAGACTGAACAAATCAGACTTATCTGGAAGAGACAGGAGAGGAAAGGCAGGGGCAGGAAGAGCAAATGAGTAAGATAGCAGGCTCTATATGAATGTTCTATAAGTTATAATACATAGATTAATGTAGACTATTTAAAGGAGATATCTGGTTTGAATCAATCCATGTTTGAGTTCACTGAGTGCTGTCTATAGGAAAAAGAACCAGAAAACTTGATGCAACACATATGGAATAATGAACTAGCAAAGGTTAACTCCATTGGGCATAGGGGAATTAGTTACTGTGCTCCATTCAGTGTTAGCTGCAGGTTCACTATATATATTGTATAAAATGTAGTACCGACAGCACTCGGTGACCTTAAACAGCAGGACTATGAATTGATTATGACCAAAATGTTGTGAACATGTTTTTGGTCAATGCCTGTCTAGATTGTTTGAATGGGTTTGATTGGGAGGTGCAGTCACAAAATTAAAAGAAATTGTGATCTTGCTGCAAATTTCATTCAGCAACATTGATCCAGAATAAGAGTTACTAGTTGTTCCCTTGTAGCCGCCTCTGGTCGCTAATAAACCCAGTTTGACTTAGTATAATGTTAAAGCTTGAAGTTTTTTTCAGTGATGTGTCCTCAAAATATCACCTGGTGCTATTCTTTCAAAAGAATTCAGGCTGTTGCTTAACTTGCATGTGCAGAAACAGATTTTATCCAGCTAACTATCCAAACTCTGAATCAGTGCAAGCTGAAGCAGACAAGTTGAGCAGGTGATGTGGAATAATGTGGAACTTTATTCACCAAACTACAGTGCTGACAAAGTCACATTTAATCCACCATACTACAGTGCTATGTTCAGCAGAATAAACTCACATTTAATGCACCATACTACAGCAGCGTTATGTCCAGCACAAAAAGTCACATTTATTGCAGCAGTAGTGGTATGGCATTCTGCAAAAGGCTTAACTGTCTCTGGTGGGAGCTAAGCAGAAATCTGATAATATCCTTGGGGCTATGGCTGACTAGGGTTAACTCCTTTCATGTGCAAACATCTCCAATCAGACGTATATCGTTCACCAGGGCAAATGGGTGACTTCCTAATTGAGTTGAACACCCTGCTCTCTTCCAACCCTGAGCATTACTGTCCTATGCTTGTCCTTGGTGATGTGAACATTCACTTAGACAGGTCAGCAGACTCTGCAGACTTCCGATCTACTCCTTTGAGCTACTGTGGATCTACAGTACTCCGACTCACAAAGCTGGCAAAGAACTTGATCTCATTCTCACCAGACACACTAACATTAAAGAGATAATAAGAACAGTATTCACCCCTAGTGAATATAGTTAATTAAGATTGTAAAGTCATAATGAAAGTAAACTCCTTATTTATTTCTAGGTCATACTGATGGAACTGCCCTCTGCACTTTCTTAATAAAATTATGGAAAGTATTGACCTTCCGGTGTACTTTCTGCCATGCGCTATCATCCCCTAGTTGTGTCACTGATACTTTGCTTTGAGTAGGTGCCCATATATGGAGGACCAGGAGTATCAAAAAAAGAAATACACAATTTCAAGTTGTAAACAGTATTAAAAGTATTAAAAAGAAGTATCATATAAAGATTTTTTTCAAATCTAAATTAAAAGAGATTTAATTAATTAATATGAATATTAAATTGATGTTTTATGTAATTTTGCATTCTGAATGGAAATCCACCTCTTCCATTTACTTTTCCATTCTCCAGCTTCTTTTTCTTTTCCATTTAGAAGGGAATGCTGAAAAGAACTTTTGTTTAACATTCCAAACGAGTGTTTTGGACCTTCACCTTCCTTGACAACCGTGTCTTCAAATCGAACTCGTAGGACAAGAGCTCAGGAACTCAGAGGGCTGGCTGGAACTAGACACAAGAGATAGCCTACCTAAATCAAGTAGACAAAACACATAAAACACACGAAACACATAAACATAACTAGCAGACTATTGCAAAAGTCAACTGATAGCTATAGCTATAGCATAGCTATACATTACAAGTCCTCTTTCCTAAACGGGAAAGTTCTTAATGAGTAAAAAACTCTCCATATCAGTTGATGTCCATACTGTTTTGAGAAGGAAACTTGGTGATAACATAAACGTGTTAGCGTTAGACATTTGATAACAATACAAATGTTAATGGTACTAAATATTACAATAAAGATTAGTAAATTATTTATAATTATCGTTCCAACTTTATTATAAGGGGCCCACTGTTGATAATTATGTAATAATAAAATATTAGTTAAACTTTATCAACTTAAGGGTCCAATGAAGAATGGTTCACATTGAAACAGATTCTCTTTACTAGAAAAGTACAGCACAAAATATTTAATATAAAAGTATATGTTAAGACATTTACTATTAAGCATGTGAAATTATTAGACAGTAAGTTTATAAACACGTGTAATACTGAGGTAATGTCAGGGTAACTAGTTAGGGCAAAAAGATACATTGGTTATTATTAACAAACATTAACTCAATATAAGAAAATAGCCTCTTTGCTGTTTCGTTTAGTAGTTTTTATACAAGCCATTAAAGAATGGTGAAATAACTGTTAGCTTATGTCAAATAGACACACTGTTAATAGTTAACAACATTACCAAACTAGTAGGTAATGGCTACTTTGCTATTTATTGTGGCACCTTATTATAAATTGTTACCAATACCTCTTTTGAATGCTTTTTATTAATGTTTACAGCTATATAACAATGAAATCTCATTCTTGACACTCCTGGTCCTCCATACCCATGTTCTCTTGTTTGGCCAGTACCACTAATATTCTCCTGATAAGTATGCACAATTTTTCTGCCCTAACTTCTCGGTCTATATCAGCCAGTAGTTTCCCACCCTAACCTTGAATTGACATCAACCATTTTCTTATAATTTATATAACTTTATCCTGCTATTACCATTAGTTTAACAAGTTTCTAATCTAAACATCAGCTTTGCCACTTATGTTTTAGATAGTTAACAGATATTGTGATATTCACCTCAAGATTAACTTTTTTTGTTATATGTTGCAGGCTGGTCTATCAGAGGAGAACCAATCATCTCTTCACCGTCTAATAAAACCTACACTAACTGAAGTTCGATAATTCTGTAATGTACGATGTTAGGGTTAGGGTACTAGTCTACCATCACATTCTCTCATCTACACTTTTGAAACGTGAAACTCCAGAGGTTTTCCTGCATGGGCACAACTTAAACATTGGTGTAGAGAAAATTACGTCGCTAGCAGCCTTGTAGAGTTTGACCTTTGTTCACATTTCTTGGCATACTTTCCTTGGTGTATTATATGCTGTTAGATTTTTGCTAGTATGTTGTGTTTTTTAGGCTTCAGTAAAGTTTAGAGTTATCTGTCTGACCACTGCAGATGACGGTTCATGTTATCAGGGATCACGGGCCAAAAGTTATGTTTTTCAAGTCAAGTTTTTCTGATTGGTCAGATTGCCCGTCAATCAAAGTCTGGAAAAAAGGTCATCTGGGACCCCTTTCCTTGCCTTGACTTCAGGAAAGAGAAGCGAAACACCCACAACCCCATCCACATCAATGGTATGGCTGTGGAATGTGTTTCCAGCTTCAAATTTCTGGGGACCCACATCTACGAGAAACTGTCCTGGTCGACCAACACCTCAAGCCTGGTCAAGAAGGCCCACCAGTGCCTCTTCTTCCTAAGGACACTAAAGAAAAACCACCTGTCCACTGGCATCCTGAGCAATTTCTACCGCTGTGCGATCGAGACCATCCTGACTAACTATGTGACAGTTTGGTATGGAAATTGCTCTGTTGCTGGTCGCAAGGCTCTGCAGCGAGTAGTGAAAACTGCTCAGAGAATCACAGGGACTCCACTTCCTGCCATTGAGGATGTCCATAGGAAAAGATGTCTGCGACGGGCACGCAACATTCTGAAGGACACCTCTCATCCTGCCAACATACTATTCCAACTCCTCCCCTCCAGAAGGCACTACAGGAGCCTCCAGACTAAAACCACCAGGTTCAGGAACAGCTTCTTCCCCATTGCCGTCACACTACTGAACTCTGTCCCCCACTGAACCTCACACTGCACTCTGCTGCTATAGCCCTTGGACTGCACATCTGTATATACTTCTGTACATAACTATCTCTAGCACATCTGTATATTACCTTTATTATCTCTTCACCTTACATGTATATTGCTCTTCTGCCTAATTATTATTCTGCCTATTTATTATTACTACTCTTATCTGAATATAATTTGCTCTTTAACTGTACATACTGCATA
>JAIFZK010000085.1:85000-110000 GCA_027481765.1 Tenualosa thibaudeaui | reverse complement strand
ACACTATTGCACTTTCTACTTCAAATAGTGCTGTTTTTATGTTAGCAGTATGCACTCTTTGTTAGTTGCTTTCATTGTGTTGTAGCTTGAATATTATTCTCTTTTGTAAGTGGCTTTGGATAAAAGCGTCTGCTAAATGCATGAATGTAAATGTAAATGTAAATGTGTGTGTGTGTGTGTGTGTGTGTGTGTGGGTGTGGGTGCGCTGCATATGTGAGCTGCTTCACCTTCAAGATTATATGGTGGGCGTGGCTTAGAGTCGGAACACTGGCTGGCTTCGTCCCCTGTAGAACCTCAGGAATCAAATGGTTGTTGCCAGGCAAGCAGATGAAGACTTGAAACCAAAGCAAGAGGCTGACAGTAAGCTTCTCCACTGCAGAGAAGAAACATTACCCATCAGAGTGTGTGTGTGTGTATGTGAGTGTGTGTGTGTGTGTACTATATGAATTAGGCTGGACTCAATGATGAGCAGTGCGTGTGTGTGTATGTGAGTAGTGTTTGTGTGTATGTGTGTGTGTGTGTGTGTCAATAGTGCATATGTGTGTGTCTCTTAGTAGTGTGTGTGAGTGTGTGTGTGAATAGACAGACACTTTTTTATCCCATAGTAAATTAACAGTATGTGTGAATAGTGTGTGTGTGTGTGTGTGTGTGTGTGTGTGTGTGTGTGTGTGTCAATAGTGAGTACCTTCTCTGGTGGCCTCTACCAAGAGTGTTGAGGCTTGTGGTATGTTTTGTGGGCGTGGCCACACCAACAGGTCTGTTTGGCTCCACCCACTTAGGTCAGCAAATACACTTAGTTTTTCCTCCAGGACAACACACACCTGCATATCTAGAGACAGAAGAGATTCTACACACACACACACACACTTAGTTTATCCTCCGGGACAACACACACCATATCTAGAGACAAAAGAGATTCTAAACAGGCATGTACACACACTAACAATTATCACATATATATATATATATATATATATATATATATATATATATATATATTTATATATATATATATATATATATGCATTATATATCACATATATATATATATATACATACATACACACATTAGCACTGAAGGCTACATCCATCTGAGACTACTGCTTGGCCTCAGGTTGAACATACCTTGGAGACCTTGTATATTTTGAGATTTGAAATCTTCATCTGATGAAGCTTGTGTCTTGTTTCCTAGGAGACTGACATTGAGGGTCACCATTTAAGGTCATGCAATCTTTGCAGGTCATTGACAACAACCCATTCATCTACACCACTATAAACATAGTTAAATGTACAAAGCTGCCAACCTTTCCCAAAAACTTTGCATGAGATTTGGTTTAGGTGACCAAATTGCAACACACAAACCCACACAAACTGGGGCAGGAGTGTGTGGGCCAATGCAGGACTGACTCCACCCTAGAGGCCTTCCTAGACGTCCATGCCAGGGCCAACCCCCCCCTTCACAGTGGCACTGTCAAAATGGACCCTTGTTTTTACCCCCTTGACCCATCTCACTCCTTGACTTTAACACTATGTCTAGAGACTACAACACTGTCCACAGCCATAATTTGTGATAATCATATATAGATTGACTACCATGTAATGTTATGGGACAATATTTTGGAACTATTATGAACCTCAGCTAAAACCATGGACAACTTGTAGTCTGTCATGGTTACTACTGATGGTACTCCCCTGGCAGTTGGGTTAACCCCTTGAGTCGTGGATCTGCCCAAGGTTTCTTCCTAGATTAACTGAACATAAGGGAGTTTTTCCTGCCCCTGTTGCTCTTGGGTGCTCCTTCTGTGAAGCACCATGAGACAATACTATTGCAAAAGGCGCTGTAAATATGTCTGAATTGAATTGAATTATCTGAATTGATTATCTGTATATCATTCACATACTTCAGGATTCCATGAATATTATACTCATGCTTGGAATTAATGAGTTTGTGTGTGTGTGTGTGTGTCCATACCTGTGTGCAGCTTTAGTAAGGTGTGTGAGCCAGGTGTTACGCTCCTCGCGTGCGTGCGTGCGTGCGTGCGTGCGTGCGTGCGTGCGTGCGTGTGTGTGTGTGTGTGTGTGTGCGTGTGTCTGTGTCTGTGTGTGTGTGTGTGTGTGTGTGTGTGTGTGTGTGTGTGTGCGTGCGTGTGCGTGCGTCTGTGTGTGTGTGTGTGTGTGTGTGTGTGTGTGTGTGTGCGTGCGTGCGTGCGTGCGTGTGTGTGTGTGTGTCCATACCTGTGTGCAGCTTTAGTAAGGTGTGTGAGCCAAGTGTTACGCTCCTCGCGTGTGTGTGTGTGTGTGTGTGTGTGTGTGTGTGCGTGCGCGCGTGTGCGTGTCCATACCTGTGTGCAGCTTTAGTAAGGTGTGTGAGCCAAGTGTTACGCTCCTCGCGTGTGTGTGTGTGTGTGTGTGTGTGTGTGTGTGTGTGTGTGTGTGCGCGTGTGCGTGTGCGCGTGTGCGTGTGCGTGTCCATACCTGTGTGCAGCTTTAGTAAGGTGTGTGAGCCAGGTGTTACGCTCCTCGCGTGTGTGTGTGTGAATCTCGTACATTTCTGGACCCGTGGATGACTCTGTGATGAGAAAGAGTCCTCTATCCTGATTGGCTACTTCTCTTACTATGAGTCTGTGCAGGGATACTACTGCAGCCTTCTGCTCCTGAAATACACACACACACACACACACACACACACACACACACACACTGTTAAACACACTCACTAGCCTCACTAGCAGTGGCAGGGCATCATCCTTTGGGTTACAGAGCTAAGAATTGTTTTTGCACCTTGAATACTGGGCCTGTTATAAGTGTAACAGTAAAGAATATTATAAGAATGTAAACACACTCAGTATGTTTGTGTATGTGTGTGTGTGTGTAAACACACTCAGTGTGTGTGTGTGTGTGTGTGCGTGAGTGTAAACACACTCAGTGAGCATGTGTGTGTGCGTGTAAACACATTTAGTGTGTATGTGTGTGTGTTTGTGTGTGTAAACACACTCAGTGTGTGTATGTGTGTATGTGTGTGTGTATGTGTGTGTATGTGTGTGTGTATGTGTGTGTGTGTAAACACACTCAGTGTCACCCTTACTTCCCCAGCACTCGCCCCTCTCTCACTTTTTGTTTGATACCTTTTAATGCACACACACACATCCACACACAGCACACACACACATCCACACACACCACAGACACCACACACACACACACACCACAGACATGCATCCACAAACCTTTTTGACTCCCTTAGACATTGTTTTAATTCTAGCTATGATACAGCCTGACAAGCCAGACTAGAACATCAAAATGGATAGTCCGGCTATGACTGTTAGACCGGGCTCAATCCTAGGGGCCAATCAGGGTCTGTCTTTCAAACTGCCTCTGCACACAATAGGTAGCCTGATAAGCCACCACTCCGATAGGTTTAGGCGACTCTCTGGGATAGAGCGATGTGAGGCCATACCTGCATAGCAAAACCATCTGCTACTGCTAGGCTACAACTACATACCTGCATAGCAAAACCATCTGCTACTGCTAGGCTACAACTACATACCTGCATAGCAAAACCATCTGCTACTGCTAGGCTACAACTACATACCTGCATAGCAAAACCATCTGCTACTGCTAGGCTACAACTACATCTACATTTCTAGGCTAGCTTTGATTCAGTGAATGAATATACTTTAAAACTTTGAACCTGTTGTCTTCCTCTCTTGTGTCGCAGGCTTCACAAGTTGGATCGTATTGGGAGATTGTTTGGGATATTTGTTCTGTATTTTCATGTTGCGGTCCTTCAACTTTCCAGGTCAACCCAGTGATGTCAGCCTCGGTGCACTCCAGGTAAGTATGTATGTGTGTGTGCAGAGTATGTGTTCAGTATGTGTGTGTAAATATGTATGTGTGTATGTATGTAGGTAGATAAGTGTGTGTGTGTGTGGTGTGTGTATGTAGGTAGATAAGTGTGTGTGTGTGTGTATGAATGTAGGTAGATATGTGTGTGTGTGTGTGTGTGTATGTGTGTATGCAGGTAGATATGTGTGTGTGTGTATGAATGTAAGTAGATATGTGTGTGTGTGTGTGTGTGTATGTGTGTATGCAGGTAGATATGTGTGTGTGTGTGTGTGTGTGTGTATGTAGGTAGATATGTGTGTGTATGTGTGTGTGTGTGTGTGTGTGTATGTAGGTAGATATGTGTGTGTGTGTGTGTGTATGTAGGTAGATGTGTGTGTGTGTGTGTGTGTGTGTGTGTGTATGTAGGTAGATATGTGTGTGTATGTGTGTGTGTGTGTGTGTGTGTATGTAGGTAGATGTGTGTGTGTGTGTGTGTGTGTGTGTGTGTGTATGTAGGTAGATGTGTGTGTATGTGTGTGTGTGTGTGTGTGTATGTAGGTAGATGTGTGTGTGTGTGTGTGTGTGTGTGTGTGTGTGTGTGTGTGTGTATGTAGGTAGATATGTGTGTGTGTGTGTATGTAGGTAGATATGTGTGTGTGTGTGTATGTAGGTAGATATGTGTGTGTGTATGTAGGTAGATATGTGTGTATGTGTGTGTGTGTGTGTATGTACAGTATCTGACATACCAAAGCTGCAAATGTGAGCTTCTGTTCCTTCTCCTGGAGAAACACCAAGATGTCACTGAGTAGAACTCCCACACACTCTAGAGAGAGAGAGTAAAATCACTGTAATTATCACTGACTATAATTACGATCACACACATCTCTACAGAGAGAGGGAGAAGGAGGGAAATAACATAGAGGATGAGGGGTGGTGGTGAAGCGGTTAAGGCATCTGGCTAGCATGCTAGTGGGCTGGAAACTGTAGGTTAGAGTCCTGGTTGCCACCGTTGTGCCCTTGAGCAAGGCACTTAACCATAACTTTGTCATGATCCTGCTTCCTGCTACTCCGGCCACCCACTGGACTTTCTATGTATTGCTACCTCTGTGCCTCGTTTACCTTACCCATGTGTTTCTGTTTTGGTTGTCTGCCCTGCCCCTTTCCCCTCCCCTGCTTTGCACCCGGTCCTCATGTCTTTGATTCCTGTAATGAGCCTCACCTGTCCCCTGTTTGTTAGATTGCTCCTCTCCCTATATATTCCCCAGTCTTTCCATTGCACCTCGTCTGATTGTCTGACCGTGTTCCATGTCGTGAGTTGCTGTTTTGATGTTATAGTTAATTCTCGTGTTTTCTGCCTGTGCCAGTGTTTGCCCTTCTGTGGATTACTTGTGTTTTGGACTCTGTCAGCGTTTTTGCTATTTTGGATTTTGCTTTCTGCAAACTTGTGGATTTCTGTTTTTTTGCAAACTGCCTGCCCGTTCTTTGTTTGATTTTGGCGGACTGATCTTTTGTGTGTTTTTTCCAAAACCAGAGAGATACACTGGGGAGCCAGGTACTTGCCGATCATTTTTATCCCAGTGTTCTCTGATTTTTAGTCTCCAGTCCGGGTCATTTCCCACTGATCGAGCAAAGGTGGCTTACGTGATCACCCAGCTATCGGGGCACGCTAGAGAATGGGGTACCCTGGCAATATCTTCAGGCTGGGGTAAGGAAGCCCTATTTGACACCTTTTTAAACGGTCTGTCAGAGGACCTGAAGATACTGCCAGGGTCTGAAAGTCTATGGCAAAGTCCGAGACTGACTGGGATCCCTGACGTAGATGGAGGAGTTCGCGGGCGGCTTCATGCCCGTGTTTGGAGCGGCCGAAGACCCTCTTCACACACGTATCTCTCTGGTGGGGGAAGTCGAGGCTCAGCGTGGGCGGCAGGGACAGGGGATTCAGGCTGTGGCCGGTCGGGGTGGCTGGATATGAAGCGCGAGATTCCTAATGTCAGCTCTAAGATCTTCAATCTGCGCCTGGTGCCGACCCAGCAGGAATCCATGTTGCTGGATAGCCGAGGAAAGATGTTCTTGATCCGCTGGGTCCATCTTGTGGTCTGATTGTACTGTAACAGACTAGTTCGGACCCAAAAGCAGATCGATGCAAAGAGGTTTATTACAAAAGTCCGGGGTAATATCAAAAAAGGGGACAAAGCTCAGAAGATCGTAAATACTCAGAAGATAATCCAACAAAGGTCAAAAGAGGTTTTGGAAAAAACACACAAAAGATCAGTCCGCCAAAATCAAACAAAGAACGGGCAGGCAGTTTGCAAAAAAACAGAAATCCACAAGTTTGCAGAAAGCAAAATCCAAAATAGCAAAAACGCTGACAGAGTCCAAAACACAAGTAATCCACAGAAGGGCAAACACTGGCACAGGCAGAAAACACGAGAATTAACTATAACATCAAAACAGCAACTCACGACATGGAACACGGTCAGACAATCAGACGAGGTGCAATGGAAAGACTGGGGAATATATAGGGAGAGGAGCAATCTAACAAACAGGGGACAGGTGAGGCTCATTACAGGAATCAAAGACATGAGGACCGGGTGCAAAGCAGGGGAGGGGAAAGGGGCAGGGCAGACAACCAAAACAGAAACACATGGGTAAGGTAAACAAGGCACAGAGGTAGCAATACATAGAAAGTCCAGTGGGTGGCCGGAGTAGCAGGAAGCAGGATCATGACTAACTTGCTATAGGGGAGACTGGGCCTGAAGTAATTGATAGTTGAGAAATGTAAGTCGCTTTGGATAAAAGCGTCTGCAAAATTCATAAATCTAAATGCATGAATGTGTTTGGCTAAGCATCTGTGTATGCATATCGTACCTCTGAGTCTTCCGGAACTGGTTCTGCAGATGATTGCTCCAGTGTGTGTAAGTGTGCGGGGAGTGTGTGTGTGTGTGTGTGTGAGCTGCTGCTTGCTGAAGGTCTCTCCGCTGCGGAGACGCGTCACACTCCTGCTGTCCAGCCGCTGCAGGATGTGTGTTAAGGTTTGTTCCCTCTGCCACACACACACACTCTCCTCCACTCCGCTCAGCACCAAACGCAATGCCCGCAGTGCTCGCCGACACACACACACGTCCCCACTGCCCTCTGAGACACACCACAGCAAACACACACACACACAGTAAACACACATACATACAGTAAACACACACACACACACAAATGCACATAAAAACAACACATCCACATATGCACTCTAAACACCACACACACGATCTAAACACACACTCACACATAGTCTAAACACACACACACATGTATATTCTAAACACACACATACACATACTCTGAACAACACACACACACACACACATAAGTAAACACTGATTGATGTTATATATGTATGTGTACAATTTGTGTATTTCAGTATTCTCTCCAGTAAAATAAGGTATTTGGTGTGTGTGTGTGTGTGTGCCATCTGACCATTTCAGTATTCTCTCCAGTAGAATGGGATGTGTTGTGTGTGTGTGTGTGTGCCATCTGTGTACTGTAGCAGTCTTTCCAGCAGAATGGGGTGTTTGAGGTGTGTGTGTGTGTGTGTGTGTGTGTGTGTGTGTACCATCTGTGTAGTGTATTAGTCTCTCCAGTAGAATGGGGTATTTGGTGTGTGTGTGTGTGTGTGTGTGTATCATCTGTGTAGTGTATTAGTCTCTCCAGTAGAATGGGGTATTTGGTGTGTGTGTGTGTGTGTGTGTGTGTGTGTGTGTGTGTGTGTGTGTGTGTGTGTGTGTGTGTGTGTGTGTATCATCTGTGTAGTGTATTAGTCTCTCCAGTAGAATGGGGTATTTGGTGTGTATGTGTGTGTGTGTGTGTGTGTGTACCACCTGTGTAGTGTATTAGTCTCTCCAGTAGAATGGGGTATTTTGTGTGTGTGTGTGTGTGTGTGTGTGTGTGTGTGTGTGTACCATCTGTGTAGTGTATTAGTCTCTCCAGTAGAATGGGGTATTTTGTGTGTGTGTGTGTGTGTGTGTGTGTGTGTGTGTGTGTGTACCATCTGTGTAGTGTATTAGTCTCTCCAGTAGAATGGGGTATTTGGTGATTCTCTGGGTGACCAGCAGAAGTAGTTCTGGAATTTCTCTTCTTTTCTTTTCTCTTCTCTGCTGCTGCAACACACACACACACACACACACATGCACACACACACACACACACACACACACACGTGTGCACACACACATACACACGCACACGTGTGCACACATATGCACACACACAGACACATGCACACGCACACACACACAGACACATGCACACACACACACACACACACACACGCACACACACGTGTGCACACATACGCACACACACAGACACATGCACACGCACACAATGTCAAACATTTGACATTGAACATCTTTCAAAGCATTTGCAGAGGTAACTCACTCATCTACACTCTTTAGAGGTAACTCACTCATCTACACTCTTTAGAGGTAACTCACTCATCTACACTCTTTAGAGGTAACTCACTCATCTACACTCTTTAGAGTAACTCACTCATCTACACTCTTTAGAGGTAACTCACTCATCTACACTCTTTAGAGGTAACTCACTCATCTACACTCTTTAGAGGTAACTCACTCATCTACACTCTTTAGAGTAACTCACTCATCTACACTCTTTAGAGGTAACTCACTCATCTACACTCTTTAGAGGTAACTCACTCATCTACACTCTTTAGAGTAACTCACTCATCTACACTCTTTAGAGGTAACTCACTCATCTACACTCTTTAGAGTAACTCACTCATCTACACTCTTTAGAGTAACTCACTCATCTACACTCTTTAGAGGTAACTCTCCACGCAGTATGATTCCTTTGTGGGGTCATGCAAGCCTTTATTAATACTTGTATGGCCTTAAAAATAATTTCTGCACATTGTACATTCTCATGACCAGGGTATTTTTTTAAAACATAAAAAATCATAACAAAAATATGAAACCAGTATAGCCCTAATAAATAGAGTTATATTGCACTTTGTTCATATTGCTTAACTTTAATGTTGCTTAACTTTAATGTTTGTTGCGGTGTTATTGTTTGGTAGTATCCGTAGAGATTAACATGTGCGTGTGTGTGTGCGTCTGTGTATTACCTTGATGACAGCCTGTAATTTTCTGTTGTTTTGCAGTAGCTGTTTGTAGAGATTAACGATGTGTGTGTGTGTGTGTGTGTGTACATGTGTGTCTTACCGATGTGTGTGTGCACATGTATGTTATACCATGCTAAAAACCTGTAGTTAACGATGTGTGTGTGCACATGTGTGTTATACCATGCTAAAAACCTGTAGTTTTGGGTTGTTCTGCAGTAGTTGTTAACAGCATGTGTGTGTGTGTGTGTGTGTGTGTGTGTGTGTGTGTGTTACCTTGATGAAAGCCTGTAATTTTCTGTTGTTCTGCAGTAGTTGTTTGTAGAGATTAACGGCACATGTGTGTTTACTGCAGAACTCTCCATATAGAGCAATCATCTCTGCACCCAGTTCCCCAGAGAACTGTAACATACACACACACACTTTACCATCTCTGCACCCAGTTCCCCAGAGAACTGTAACACACACACACACATTACCATCTCTGCACCCAGTTCCCCAGAGAACTGTAACACACACACACACACACACACACACACACACACACACACACATTACCATCTCTGCACCACACTCTCTACAGAATTGAAACACACACCAACACACACACTCTAACCTTTTTCCTATTGTTTGACATAGTCTTATATTGATTGGTGTAGTCCATTATATTGAATTGATATGTCTTTTTTAATATGAGCATCTAAAAGTTCAAATGAGCTGTAGTGATGTAAAATGTTGTTGCCAGTGAACAGACTAGGGTTAGGCTAGAAGAAGTATTCATGAGTTTTGGATAAAGTGGTGGTTAAATGCATTTTTTTGAAAGCAATGCAAAAGAGAACTGTTTGCCTCTCCTAGTGTAGGGTTCTTGTAAAAGTGTTTTGAAAAAGTGTGAACATGATCAGCAAAAACGAACATTGAATGTTTATTTTTAGATTAGTCGGCCAATCTAACGATGCATTTTTCAATTAATTAATTTATTTATTAGCGAGAGGATGTCTCCAATGTATTGTAACTCACTCTCTCTCTCACACACACACACACCTGTACTGAACAGATGTCTCCAATGCATTGTATCACACACATACACACACACCTGTTCTGAGAGGATGTCTGTAATGTGTTGTATCACACGCACACACACACACCTGTTTTGAGAGGATGTCTGTAATGTGTTGTATCACACACACACACACACCTGTTCTGAGAGGATGTCTGTAATGTGTTGTATCACACACACACACACACACCTGTTCTGAGAGAATGTCTCCAATGCGTTGTATCAGGAAGTTCCTTGGGTTACTGGCATCAGTAGAGTCACGCTGTCGTGTTTCCATAGAAATTAGGAAGTTCTGATGCAAGGGAAGGAGCTTATCCACACAAGGCAGAATCTGCCCAATCACTTCACTTCCCAGCTGGCACTCCTCTTGAAGACCCCGCCTTAGACTATCAGCCATGATGGTGAGAGTCTGAACGTACTGATGCTCTGTTAACATGAACTCTAGGCACTCACACACACACAAAAAAATACATATACACACACACACACACACATATATATATAGATAGATAGATAGAAATATGACTCGTCGCTTTTCCCATTCCTTTAAGTATTAACACATTTAGCAGGGCAAGTTTATATATATAGTGTATTTCATACACAGAGGCAATTCAATTATTTGTTGGGGGTATTTAAAGTGCAGTATCACCAGACATGGTCTCAAAACACTGTACACAAAGGAACACAGTCCCAGTGATCATAAAATCAATTAGATTTTCAACAATATGATTAATTATATTTTTAATATTTAATTTAATAATAAATATATTTAAAATAAATATTATTTAAGAATAAAACAGTAAGTGCAGCAAATAAAAACACAATAAAACAAAATATTTCACTTTGTAGGGTAAGCATAGTTTAGGATCTAATATTAGCATACTGGTACAGGGTCTAATACTAACATACTGGCATAGATAGAGTCTAATATTAGCATATTGGTACAGGGTCTAATACTAGCATACTGGCATAGCATACTGATATAGCTTCTAATACTAGTATACTGGTATAAGGTCAAATACTAGCATACTGGCATAGTTTAGGGTCTTATACTAGCATACTGCTATAGTTTGGGGTCTTATACTAGCATACTACTATAGTTTGAGGTCTTATACTAGCATACTGCTATAGTTTGGGGTCTTATACTAGCATACTGCTATATTTTGGGGTCTTATACTAGCATACTGCTATAGTTTGGGGTCTTATACTAGCATACTGCTATAGTTTGGGGTCTTATACTAGCATACTGCTATAGTTTGGGGTTTTGTGTTTACCGTAGATGATTTCCTGCCTCTTGATGGTCTTCTTATCCAAATTCCTGTAGAATTCTGCCTCCACAGCTTCAGTCCAGGTCTCTGCTCCATGCAGGAATACTGCAGCAACTGGCATCACTTCTACACAGCAAATACACACACAGAGATGTACAAGAATACTGCAGTTACTCACATCACTTCTACACAGCAAATTCTCTCTCACACACACACACACTACACTACTTATATAATATAGTTATAATTGCCAAGCGGACATTCTGGATTTTTCCGTTTATGAGTTCTGACGAGTTAATGCATTAGCCATTCATTATGTTTTGATGAATTGACGTGGTTCAGATGATATTGTGATGTAGGCCTTCAAAATATGAACATGAATTTTAACACTATTAAAAGAAATAAAGTTAGCATGAGGGAATTGTGAAAAAAGCATGTTGACTTCCTCCGTTACACACCTACGCTTAGTTACATACCTACGCTTAGTTACACACCTACGCTTAGTTACACACCTACGCTTAGTTACATACCTACGCTTAGTTACACACCTACGCTTAGTTACACACCTATGCTTAGTTTTGGCAGCAGGGCTGCTTCTTAAAACAGACTTTATAGTGGGAGCTTGTTTGATCTGTGTTTGACGTGACAAAATCAAAATAATCCCAAAGCATGGAATTTTTGGAATATTTTGATTTTGTCACGAAAGCTGCCACTGTCTTGAGAAAAAGCTTTGGTTGTTGCCTGTGTAGCCCTGTCTGGCATGAGGGGAAAGAGTTGAGCCCACTCTGAACTACAGGAGCCCACACTGAAGCATCGCTGATGGGAGTTTAAGATAAAACCAGTTTTCATAAAAATACATTGTTCTGAACGGCAGACTCAAAATAATCACTAAAAATTATTTATAACCCTAAGAGAGAGAGAGAGAGATGAACTCACCATCACACAGTGATTTGCTAGTTGGTTGAGGGTTATTAGACATGATGACCACAGAGGCACAACCTTCACTGTTGCTCCGCTTTCTGTGACGAGATAAGACATGCACACACACACACACACACACACACACACACACACACACACACACACACACACGCACAGCTTTCTGACAAGGAAAACACCACAGATTAAACACAGATCAATGAGAAAAGGTCAACCTACACACACCCTACCATCACCACACACACTTACAGTGTCACAACCTAGGGGCATGCATGTGCACACATATGTACACACACACACACACACACACTCACTACCTCTGTGGGTTGGCTGTTGAATCTGAAGCTGGGTGTTCACCTGGGCATGGAAAACATGGGCCTGTGAGAACAGCAAGAGTGAAAGTTTGAGTGTGAAGGTGTGTGTGTGAAGGTGTGAGTGTGAGTGTGAAGGTGTGTGTGTGAGTGTGAAGGTGTGAGTGTAAAGGTGTGAGTGTGAAGGTGTGAGTGTGAAGGTGTGTGTGTGAGTGTGAAGGTGTGTGTGTGAAGATGTGAGTGTGAAGGTGTGGGTGTGAGTGTGAAGGTGTGGGTGTGAAGGTGTGAGTGTGAAGGTGTGAGTGTGAAGGTGTGAGTGTGAAGGTGTGTGTGTGAAGGTGTGTGTGTGAAGGTGTGAGTGTGAAGGTGTGTGTGTGAAGATGTGAGTGTGAAGGTGTGGGTGTGAGTGTGAAGGTGTGTGTGTGAAGGTGTGAGTGTGAAGGTGTGTGTGTGAAGGTGTGAGTGTGAAGATGTGAGTGTGAAGATGTGAGTGTGAAGGTGTGGGTGTGAAGGTGTGAGTGTGAAGGTGTGTGTGTGAAGGTGTGAGTGTGAAGGTGTGAGTGTGAAGGTGTGGGTGTGAAGGTGTGTGTGTGAAGGTGTGAGTGTGAAGGTGTGGGTGTGAGTGTGAAGATGTGGGTGTGAGTGTGAAGGTGTGAGTGTGAAGGTGTGAGTGTGAAGATGTGAGTGTGAAGGTGTGAGTGTGAAGGTGTGTGTGTGAAGATGTGAGTGTGAAGGTGTGGGTGTGACTTTCTTTCATCTACTGTACTTTGCTTTTATTTTTGTCCACACAGACACAGCCCCGCCCCCTCACCGCCCACACAGACACAACAAACCATCCTATGAATCGGGCCTCTGGCCATTATGTAACTTACTGGGGATGCTGGGAGTGTCGCAGGTTGTCACAGCTTCTTGTTTGGAGATCTGAATAGAAATAAAAATTAAAAAGCACCTCATAACAATAAACATCACATTCATACATAAACATTAAATTCCCTAATCCAATTCCCCCCAGATAGCAGTGGTCCTAGCTAGATATGTCTAATAGTTTTTAACCATTGAAGAGGTTTTAGTACAGACAGGACTCATAAAATGAGTTTACATCTTCTGTTTACTTTTTTGCTACTTTTTAACTCTCGGACTGTACACTTTGAAAAGTTTTTACCCTATCCTATGAATATGACTTGTTTAATGCAACCAAGCAGCAGAAGTAAACTTATTGACACAAGACGTCAGCTGCTAAACCGCTATAAGAATGCAAGTGGACCTAGCACGGTCGCTAACATTATCCCTGAGGAGTTATGGTGTTTTCGTGAATGTAGGGCTGGAGCAAAGGTGAAAGCCAAACGACAGGAGAAATGATGGAGATACAAGCCATCAGTTCGATTGATGGTGATGGGGTAGATTAACTTGCTGGCAAACAAGACTGACGAACTGGTAGCTCTGGTAAGATGATGTACAGGGAATGTCGCTTGCAATGCCTTACGGAGACGTGGCTTACTAGCAACATCCCCAGTGTTAACGTGAATTGACCAGAGTTTACTGTTGTTAGAGTGGACAGGGATACTAAACTCAGTGGCAAGAAAAACTAGCAACATTCCCAAAGTTAACCTGAATTTACCAGGGTTTACTGTTGATAGAGCGGACAGGGATACTAAACTCAGTGGTGGTGGGCTTGCACTGTACTCTGAGCATGTTACAGTTAAGGAGACTGTTTGCAGTAAGGACATGGAGCTACTAGCAGTTCATCTCTGGCCATCCTACATGCCGAGGAAGTTGTTCGTACGACATTGTTCTCCATTTTTACGTTCCGCCATGCGCTCTACCACCGCTGCATGTGATGTCATTATTCTTCAGTTGCACGGCTCCTGCGACCCGCTATGGCTTGTGTACATGCTTGCTGTAGCAACACGCAGTCAAAAGATACAATGGTGGAGGTCTCCACCTGGGGCAGACGACAGTAATCAGAGCTGGAAATCCGTCAAAAGCCAGTATGACGGGTATCACATGCTCATGTAAATAAACAACATGGAGACACTGGTAGAGGAAGAATTGATCATTTTGCTACTGTTAAGATGGCTGCAGAAAAAAAGGTTTGGCGCGACTGAAGGTGGTACATGTGGTCCCTAAATCAAGAGAAACAGGAGAAACAATATTTCAGAATGTCAGCCAGGGCATCAAACATCACCCAACACACATAGTGCCAATTTACAGCTGCTGAGAGGCTGGCGGTCTCTGCTTTTTCACACAATTGCCTCCAACTTTCTTTTCAGTATTGCATTTTGCGGATGCATCGTTTTTGCGAGCGATGTACTAAACGACTGCAGAGTACGCATGGCAGCCATGATGCTAATGACAGCACAGAATGTTGTCCGCATATTGTCCCTGTATTTACTACCTTATGGAAAGGTCAGGCGAAAAGGTCAGGCCCTCAGTGTTCTAAACCCACCTTCCCCTTCCTCATGTGTTCTGACTGGAGGCTGAGTGTTCTGAACCCACCTTTCTCTTCCTCATGTGTTCTGATAGAAGGCTGAGGGTTCTGTTGAGGTGTTTCTCTTCAGTCTTTCCCAGAATAACAGAAGCAACATGACCAGCTTTGTCTGATCCAAGCGTGTCTTCCAACTTCCTCGGACCAAGAGCTGAGAGATGATCTTCATTAAATGATCCATCATCATCTTCCGACTTCTCTGGACAGATGCCATGGGCTCCTCTGTGAACGTGTTCATCTAACCTCACTGCTGACTCCTCTGGACAGACAGTAGAAGTAAAGTCTTCTTCACTCGTGGCCCTAGTGCTCTCTCGACTGGCCATTGAGACAGGTCTTCCTGGGGCAGTGTTTTCTCCACTGTGGTTATCTGTGGAAATCTCTGGAAGAAGAATGATGAGGGAGTCTTCATCTTCATCTTTGTAAAACCCTTGAGTTTCCCCAGACTTCACATATGGAAAGTGTTCATCACATCTGGCGTCCAAAGAGACGTCTTCATCATCTTCATTCTGAACATCACCATCAGAGCTGCAATAAACAACATCATACACATCATACACATCATCACCATCAGAACTGCAATAAACAGCACCTTATCCGGGTTAGGATGCACACACAAAGATATTCTCAACCAATAATTGGTTCAAACTGTCTTTAATCATAAACACAGACACTACAAGCACCACACTTCTTTGTTAGATTATCCTACTGAAAAAAGCGATGACTGAACATCATCTCCATAGAGGTAGATAAAAAATTTGGTGGTCACTAACCTTGACCACCATTGTGAAAGACAAGATCTACCTATTGTATCCAGGTCTACCTATAAATGCTGGGAGAAAAAGACAGCCAAATACTTCCAACACAGAGCCTTTTCTTTAGGCAAACTGTTCAATGTGATGCAAAAATGAAAAACACTGGCAACAAACAGGCCAAAACCACCTTGCCTTAAGAATTGTACATCACATTATCAATGACCAGATCATATGTAGTACTACTGATAATGCCATTTGCTGATTTTAATATATAAATCTTGAAATTAGAAATAGCCACTAAAACGGACAAGAACAACTATAGTTTAATTGTGGTTGCCAAAGAGGGCGCTATTTAGTCAAAACAGACCATTCTAATCTCTAGGCTAAATAGGATGTAATTGGGATTGTAAAATTACATTTTAAGCATGCTTATTTTTGAAAGATCAAACTTGAAAACATTCTATTTGGCAACAGAGAACAAGGTACAATACTGCATCCATCATTTAAGCTACCTTTTAACATTAAAGAATAAAACAAAATGACTCCACCATTAATCAAACTAATTACATTTATGTGCCCCATTGAGTAGTATAACTTACAATGCCATCAGAAGGTAAAACATTTGTATTAGACCTGTGTTTACTCAAGTTATTGTGATGGCTGATTGAACACTGTCAGTGAGCGCTTTGTAGTTTGGTTCTTAGCTACAGACAGCCAGTCTAAGGCAGTCCATTAAGTACCTTTCAGTAAGGCGGCCTCTACATTATATTATTTTCATGTGATTTCACAGTGGTTCACTCAGTGCATATGCAGAGAGAAGAGGAAACTTTTTGCCCCCAAATGTCACTGTCCCTTGATCTGGCTTTCAGTTCTGTCATTCTGGAAATCAATTATCTCAACTCCAGTCGGCAAAGCAAACACTTGATTGAATTTCGCTCCTATCTCGTCTATATCAGTGGAGTGAATTTAATTGTTCAGCCAGAACTTTAGACTATCTATGGCTTGACTATGATATAAAGTTTTAGGAAAACATTTTGTAATTATTATGATGCTCAGCCAAAACCATGGACAAATTTTAGTCTATCACTTTTGCTAACTACTCACTGTACTTTTCCTGGATCTGCCCAGGGCTTCTTCCTTGAATAACTACCACAAGGGAGTTTTTTCCTTGCCCCTGTTGCTCTTGGATGCTCCTTGTTATTGTCTGTAAAGCGCCATGAGACAATTCTGTTGTATAACGGTGCTGTATAAATAAGCCATGGACATCTGGGCACTTAAAGTATTTCTTATGGTAACGGTGTGAGCAACGATAACTAGGTGAAACATTCAGAAATCATCTATTGAACTACACTAATGTGCACTGAGAAATAACTCAGTTTGACGATTTGCTTCATACTGATTATGGTAAAAACATCTATTGAACTACACTAATGTGCACTGAGAAATAACTCAGTTTGACGATTTGCTTCATACTGATTATGGTAAAAATGGTCAGTAATAATGGAGTAGTGACCCAACTGAACTGTCACGTCTCACGTTAGCAATATATGTAGCGATACACATATACAATATATGTAGCGATACACATATACAATATTTGTAGCGAGTTTTCTAGCAGACATGCTTCACCTCTTAGTGATTCCCACATATTGTTGATAGTATACTGTCTCATGGATTATCATAGTAACCTAAAATAAAATATGCCTACAAATCCAGTAAATCTCAATGTGCAATGCAGCTGATACTGGTAAGCATGCCTTAGTAATATTACGTTACACTGTAGGTCTAGCCTTCTACCACTTATTACTCTAGTCTGGCCAGACAGTTCCCAAAAGCTTTGCACACGGTTAAGGATGAGGCAGGTTTACTTAGAGATTTCAAACATGCTAACCTCCACATTATTTTGTTTACATCCATGGTTACCTTTAACAATGTCTGTAGCATGATTGCAATCCTTAGCTCCAAAGTTTGTGCAGCATAGAAAAAATAAAAAACTTTTTAAAATAAAAAAATGACAAATAATTGGAGAGGAAAGGGAAGGAAGAAAAACGCACATTACCTTTTCTGTAATTAATTAATCGTAATTAATGCGATATTATAAGGTTCACTGTGGGGTGGAGGTAGAATATAGTGTTTAGCAACATAGAAAAGTTTTGCCCAGACAGGTGTTAGATGTCCAAGAGGGAGGGAAGAGAGGTCCCTGTGATCTTTTCAGCCGTCCTCACAATCCTCTGCAAGGCCTTTTGTTCCAAACCACACTACTGTGATGACACTGCTGAAGGCTGTGAGGATGGGGGAGGGGAGGTGGGCCTTCCGTAGAAAGTAGAGGCCTTGCTGGGCTCTTTGTGATGTGTGTGGTGTTCTTGAGAATGCAGCCTGTGCCACTGGACTAATAAACAGCCAGACGAACAGGAAGATGTTTACAACACTCCTAGCTTTAGGGTAAGTGCATTAAGTTACCTTATGTCCCACACAAGGTCAAGCTAGTTATGCCATGTCCAGAACACATTCATAGCTAAAGCCAGGTGGCTGAAGTTTTTTAAACACCATACTCCACTAAAGGAGTTTTGTCAGCATAGTCAGAGGCGAAGCCTATGTTACATATGAAGCCATAAGAAGCTAACACGACTCAGCTTGTCTACCCTATCAAAACAAGCAAAAGAAATAGACCGTCTTACATCAGTCCTAAAGGATGATTACCATTGTACTGCTTGGCTTGGGTTTGCTGCAACGCTTGTTTGAATATGTTAGCATTTGACTGATATATGCAAGTCATGTGCCTGAAAGAGCTGTAACATGAAAGAAATTGCTTCCTAGCTTGCTTTTGCTAAGGGCACAATGTATCACCATAGGAAAACAACTGCCCAGCATGCAACAGAAGCATTTGACTTGGGACATCAGTCATCCATTAGAAAGTCTGCTTATGCTTCACACCCTATCCACTGAACCTCCCTGCCCAGAGATTTCACATGCACAGTAATTACTGCTGTTTATGTACCCCCGGATGATAATGCTAAGCTAGCAATGAAAGAACTGTATGCTGGAATTAGCAACCAACAGACTGCACATCCCAAGGGGGTGTTTATTGTTTGGGGGGATTTCAATCACTCTTTAAGTCGGTACTCCCCATGTTCCATCAAAATGTTGTCTGTCCCACTAGGGGAGACAGAATCTTGGACAAGGTGTACACAAATACTACCGAGGCTTACAAGACCACCCCCGTCTCTCACCTGGGTCAATCAGAGATATTCAGCAGCAGACCACAACACAAGCACAAACTCAAAATAGACGAATACTTTAAAAACTCTGACCTCTGCCTGTTTCAACCAAGACAACAACACTACAGCCAGCAGAGCCACTCCCTCAGAGACCAGCCCCTCACGCTCTCTGCCTCTGATGTACAGTCAGTGCTGAGCAGAGTAAACGTACGGAAGGCGGCTGGCCCTGACGGCATTCCTGGCCATGTGCTTAGGGCTTGTGATCTGCAGCTGTCTGACATCTTCACAGACATATTTAACATGTCTCATGTCTCATATTTAACATGTCATGTCTTATGTTCCTGTGTGCCTCAAGACCACAACAATCATCCTGGTGCCCAAAAAAACAATCCTTTGTCCCTCAATGGCTTCCACCTGTTTCGACACCACCAAGTGCCCCCTGCCGTCAAGTCCAGTCTCCCCCCTCCATTCGACCCCCACCAGTTTGCTTATCATGTAAACTGGTCAACAGAGGATGCCATCGCCACGGTGCTACACTCTGCCCTCACCCATCCAGACAATTCCAACACCGATGCTAGAATGCTATTAATTGACCTCAGCTCTGCTTTCAACACAGTAATTCCTGCTGACCTGATCTGTAAACTCCAGGATCTGGGCATCAGAACATCCCTCTGTAACTGGATATTGGACTTCCTGACACAAAGACCACAGTCTGTGAGGCTATATAACATCCTCCTCACTGACAATGGTGTCCCCCAGAGTTGTGTGCTCAGTCCACTTCTATACTCCCCATTCACTCACAACTGTGTCCCTGTGCACAGCACCAATTTCATCATCAAGTTCGCATGTTTATTGCTTGATAAGCAACAACAATAAATCAGCTTACAGGGACAATATTGAGCACCTGCCAGCCTAACAACCACCTTGCTCTCAACACCAAAAAGACCAAAGAACTCATTGTGGATTTTCACAAGTCCAAAAGGGTCAGTCATGTACCCATCCGCATTAACGGAGCTTAAGTAAAGCAAGTCTCCAGCTTCAGAAAAGATCAGCAATGCCTGTTCCTTTCTCAGGAAACTGAAAAAAGCATGCATGTCTCCTGTCATCCTGTACAACTTCTACTGCTGCACTGTACATAGTATCCTGACAACCTGCATCACAGTGTGGTACCGAAGCAGCACTGTCGCGGACAGGAAAGCCCTGCAACGTGTTGTTAAAACAGCCAAACGCATCATCTGTGTTCCACTCCCTGCCATTACTGACCTCCAACTCTCACGGTGCCTATGATGGGCACAGAACATCATCAAAGACCTCTTATACTGCACTATATTTATTGAACTGTTTATGAACTATTTAAGCTCTACTAACATCTCAAGCACTTTACTTTTTGCACTTACTATTGCGCTTTTTACTTGTGCAGTGACAATAAAGTTGAATCTGATTGAAACTAAACGTTAGGTGAGCTGACTTAGTCTACCATCATCAAGTTTTTATATAGTCTTTGGTTTATACTTTTCGCGAAACATATTAGCAGTAGTGCAGTAGTTTGCTTACCATTGCAATTGCAATTTCACTATCAAACTTAATTTCTTTGCTTTTGTTTTCCAGTATATCCTGATTTTGTTTTGGTTTAATCTGTTCTTTTTTTCACTCAATGAGTTTTCCCAGCTGCTGACACCTGTGGTGGTGGTGGCGTCATCTCTGAAGGGCTTTGCCGCTAGCTTCAGCCAACCTAGACTCAGCTTGTGTTTAACGCTGCTTTTTAAAACTTCTATTCTATCCTGATGGCAATGTGGGACCTTGTATCTTCCACAGGTTTGAAAGCTAGAGAATGTTTAATACCCATAGAAAGTAAAGTTAATCGTTGGTAAAGTACAAGCTAAGAGCTGTGCTGCAACTCCTTCATGGCATCTATGGAGGTTTTCAGCGGTGTTCCTTGTTACTGCCACACAGGGCAGAAAATGTGATTATTAGACTGGACGGTGCGCAGATAGTCATTTAGCATTCCAATTAAGGTAGATATCTCTGAAGCCTAATATGGTCATATTTTTTTGTGACATAACTGCACTTATTTCTTCACATTCTCTTGTTGGATTTTGGTCATATTGGCATTTTTGGATATTTTAAATCTTTCACATGGAATTCAATGCAATTATAATTATACTAACGCTTTTACAATAGTATTGTCTCATGGTGCGTTACAGCACGGAGCACCCAAGAGCAACAGGGCAGGAAAAACTTGTGGTCCAGGGTCATACAGGAAAAGTACAACAGTGATTATCATGATAGACAACAATTTGGCCGCGATTTTAGCTGAGCATCATAATAACTGCAAAATATTACATAACATTAGATGGTAGTCAAGCCATAGGTCGTTATCAAAAGTTATGGCTGGACGGTGTAGTAGCAGCCAGGTATTGTGTTTAAATCAAGGGGCACAGTGTAAAAATCTCTTGTAGCAATATTGTAACAATGCTATACTGACTACTTGCCTGTCTTACCTAGCTGATACCTTTACAAAGTTCAACCCAAATAAACAGCAATGGAGAAAATAACAGAACCAAATGTCTTAAAGTGGGTGATACGTGAAAATTAATAACTTAACAAAATCAAGGTAAGATTACACCTGGCCTAAATTTTAGCTAGTCCACAAAAAGGACAAACTATGGCAATTTTGCAAGCTACAAGTGAGAGAAATTTAAAAATCGAACTAAATGAAACTAAAAATCAGAGTAGCCTACATGACGTTGCTGAATTCCAGTGTCCCTTCTAAGCCCTAAAGCCAAGTCCTGCCAGTCTTTTGTTCAGGGTTTGAGTTTGGGATGATATAGGGAGGCTGGCGTTAGGATTGAGCCCTTTAATTAAATGCTATAAAAATAGGATATCTAACAGCCTGTGAAAATACACCAGAAAACAATTAAAGTAATTGAATATCTTGAAGGGAAAAGGTTTGTTAGCATACATTCGGCTGACATATAGCAGTAAATGACAGATTCCTAGAGCAGGTAAAAATATTTTTTGTGTGTAACTCCATGTACTCTCTGTATCCTGGGGATAGGTAATGTAAAGGTAATATTGATCATTTGTGATTTAATTGCGATTTCCCAGAGCTGACTGTTTAGATAGATAGCCACAGGTATTAGCCTACTGATAGCCATATTAAATTCATATCTGTGCTGTTAGCACCAGAGTACTGCTTGGCTAACCCGTTGAGTGTTAGTGACTACATAATTATTAGCGTCTAGGTTTAAACATAAAATTAGTAACAGCACATACATCCCTGATGTCAATGGCACTCTAATCCTCAACAGAACCATGTTAGTGAACCAAACAGTCTACATTGAAACTAATGTTGGTTTTGTGAAATTGTTCTGCATCAGTAAAACAATATAAACAAGTAGAGCTTTATTGTTATCTCAATAAAATATAGAACATATACAGTAATATACAGTCCAGTGTCAAAATGGTTCAAAATGGTTGATTCATTTACAGGTGGTAGTGTATGCAAATGAAATGTCATAGAGGTCTTACCCTGCAGCGACATCCAATACAGTACAATCCACATTACATTACATTGCATTACATGCACTGCACTGCTGGCCTACATATCATAGTACTGAAATATCAATCACCCTAAGATGACCATGGTGCTAAGAGGATACAAGGTGTCTTGGGGCTGTATGATAGTTAAAGGGGTACAAGGTGTCTTGGGGGTGTATGATAGTTAAAGGGGTACAAGGTGTCTTGGGGGTGTATGATAGTTAAAGGGGTACAAGGAGGCTGGGGGGTGTATGATAGTTAAAGGGGTACAAGGTGTCTTGGGGCTGTATGATAGTTAAGGGTGAACAAGGTGTCTTGGGGCTGTATGATAGTTAAAGGGGTACAAGGTGTCTTGGGGCTGTATGATAGTTAAAGGGGTACAAGGTGTCTTGGGGCTGTATGATAGTTAAAGGGGTACAAGGTGTCTTGGGGCTGTATGATAGTTAAAGGGGTACAAGGTGTCTTGGGGGTGTATGATTGATAGTTAAAGGGGTACAAGGTGTCTTGGGGCTGTATGATAGTTAAAGGGGTACAAGGTGTCTTGGGGCTGTATGATAGTTAAAGGGGTACAAGGTGTCTTGGGGCTGTATGATAGTTAAAGGGGTACAAGGTGTCTTGGGGGTGTATGATAGTTAAAGGGGTACAAGGTGTCTTGGGGGTGTATGATAGTTAAAGGGGTACAAGGTGTCTTGGGGGTGTATGATAGTTAAAGGGGTACAAGGTGTCTTGGGGCTGTATGATAGTTAAAGGGGTACAAGGTGTCTTGGGGCTGTATGATAGTTAAAGGGGTACAAGGTGTCTTGGGGCTGTATGATAGTTAAAGGGGTACAAGGTGTCTTGGGGCTGTATGATAGTTAAAGGGGTACAAGGTGTCTTGGGGGTGTATCCTGACTAATTTATAGGTTCTGTATGTTAACATTTTTTCAGAGAGCAGAATGTCACAGAAGTTTGGGAACCACATATGCAGGCTATGTAATAAACATCCTCCTCTGGCCATATGGTACTGACTGGTACTGAGCATCTAAGTACTATGTGAGGATATGTACACACCATGACCACTTTAAAGATTTTTCAATAAAGTGAAAAATATACTCCTGCACAGTAAGTGAAAATGGAGTGTATATGCTGTTTATGGCAAGGTGTCTAAAACCAAGTTCATTCTCCTCTGTACTACTCTGTAGTTCACATCCAGTCATTTCACTGCAGAGAGGAGCATTACACTTGTGAAGAGACCGACTGCAGTCATCTTCTCCTGGCTCCAGCACTGCAAGACCTACAACAAAGGAGAGAAGAGTCAAAAATAAACAAATCAACCTGTGAATTGCTGTTACATACGCTATTGTTTAGCTCTGCTAAATCCATAAATGTAAATGTACATGTCATAAGGTACAAGTATAGTATTTTCAGTCACAATAGATTCATAACTCATCTGCACCACAGTAAATGCATTAGATATTTAACCTAAACATAGCTAGCGCTAAAGTAATAGAACTATACATGCAAAGCTCTTCTGTACTGTAGATTCACAAGCTGATTATTTTAATTGCGTTTGTCTGGTTTCACACAATCAATTCCTGGGATGTACCAAAGCATTTGCTTTTGAATTAGTCTAATGTTAATAGGCCTATTTTTCAATGTGCATAAGGTGACAAAAGGTTTCGATTATACTTGTGATCTGCACACCAACGTAACTCGTAGGCCTACTGCCAAGTGTAAGGAGTCTGAATGCAGTTTCTAGTTATCTAATACTTACCTGAAACATATTAACAAACACACTAAATACAACATACAATTAGCATTTCTACCTGACATAACTTAGAAATCATGTTCAACGTAACAAAGTATTGGGAAACCAATGAAGCATCTATTCACAATTATGGGAATCTGGCTACAGGTTGAAGCAATGAGCCAAGGTTAACTGTCAGGTTAGCCAAACAAGCACTGATTAATTTTCATCAATTCATTGCAGTGATAAAAGTAGCCTATAGCTAACGGTTATCATAAAATCTAACAATCTGAGCAACTATGCATAATGTTACAATATAACAAAAATATTATTTCACTTCACAAATTGTCACGTTAAAACATTAGCCTCTATAGCAATACTAAGCTTTCAGTCAGGTCCCTAAAACTATTACATTTTTTACATCGATATTGGCATTTCATGACAACCGAACACAAAATTGAAGATGTCTATTAGTACACTTATGATAGCTAATGCTTAAAAATGTAAAAAAAACAAAAAAAAAAACATGTAAAATTCTGTTATTTCATATACTTACCGCTGATTGTTCTTGATGAGGAATAGAGATCAATGGGGCTCTGTCCCTTGTTTGGAACTACTGGCATCTCCATAACCCAGAAGTTGGACCATATTTCGTCTGCCATTTTTTACAACAGGAGTCTGTGGAAGTGTCGCCACTGTTTTCTCTCTCACAGATCTATTCTGAATTCAGAAAGAATCTCTGATGACA
>JAIFZK010000085.1:75000-80000 GCA_027481765.1 Tenualosa thibaudeaui | reverse complement strand
ATTAAGAATAAGAGGTTAAGTGCATTCCTGGTATTCAGAAATTCAAGCTAGGAGATATTCTTGGAAGAGCTTGGATGAGTTTCTTGAAGGTGGAGAGGGTATCTGTTTTTTTGGCAGCACTTGGAAGGTCATTCCACCAGCGTGGAACAACACATGATAAAAGTCTGGATTGGTGTTGGCTGTGCTATATAACGTTCCTTGGAGGAGCAAAGTGGCTGGCGGGTGAGATAGGGCTTTAAGAGAGTATTTAGGTAGATGGGAGCAGAGCCATCAATCACCCAACACTAGTGCCTTGAATTTGATGCTAAAGGTAGCCAGTGGAGTTCAATGAACAGAGGTGTGACATGTGCCCTTTTTGGCTGGTTAAAATCCAGATGTGCAGCTGCATTCTGGATCATCTGTAGCGGCCTCACAGCACAGGCTGGAAGACCTGATAGGAGGGCATTGCAGTAGTCAAGGCGAGAGATAACCAGGGTCTGTACCAGGTGCTGGGTTGCATGTTGGTTTAGGTATGTCCTTATGTTGACCAGGGAAAAATGGCACGACTGAGCCAGAGAGGCAAAGTGATCCACAAAGGTCAGTTGGTCATCGATCATGACACCTAGGTTTCTTGACGCCTTGGTGGAAGCAACAGATAGGGAGTCGATCTTGATGCTGATGTTGTGATGTATGGTTTGTTTGGCCGGGAGGACCAGCAGTTCCGTTCTGGAGAGGTTTAGTTAGAGGTGATGTCCTTTAATCCATGCAGATGTCAGAAAATCAGTCCAAGATCCATGTTGACACCATGGAGTCGCAAGGAGGAAAGGACAGATAGAGCTGGGTATCATCAGCACAGCAGTGGAGAAGCCATGGGAGTGGATGATTGAGCCCAGTGGTGGTATACAAGGCGAAGAGAAGAGGCCCCAGCACAGATCCTTGGGGTATTCCTGTGGTGAGTTGGTGAATTGCTGAAGCCTGTCCTAGCCATTACATGTTAAACAACTGTCCAGTAAGATTCAAACCAGTAGTGCACTCTGCCATCGATGCCCATGTTGGTCAATTTGTCCCGTAGGATGCAGTGGTTGACCGTGTCAAATGCTGCTGATAGGTCCAGCAGGATGAGTACTGAGGATTGACCTGCCCCTCTGGCCTCTTTTAATGCTTCCGCCACAGACAGAAGTGCAGTTTCAGTGGAGTGGCCACTTTTGAAGCCAGATTGGTCAAGGAGTCAAGGAGGCTGTGCTGAGAGAGAAATCCTGTGACCTGTTTGAAGATGGCTTGTTCAATAGTTTTGGAAAGGAAGAAGAGAGACAGGTCGGTGGTTCTCCACTTTAGTGGAGACGGTGGTAGCGTAGCGGCTAGCATGCAAGTAGCCTGAAAAGTTGTGGGTTCGAATCCCAGCTGCCACCGTTGTGCCCTTGAGCAAGGCACTTAATCCTCAGTTGCTCTAGGGGAGACTGGCCCTGAACAATTGATAGTTGACAAAAAGTCGCTTTGGATAAGAGCTAAATGCATAAATGTAAATGAGTGGGAGCGAGGGGAGGTTTTTTGAGCAGTGGTGTTACCTGGGCTTGTGAAGGTGGTGGAAAATGTACCCCCAGTTAGTGAAGCATTGACCACATGTGTGGTTGCTGTCTCAATGGTAGGGGCTTTGGCCTGAAGAAGGGTTGTTGGAATAGGGTCCAGAGGACTAGTTCAGCTGTCTGTGTGAAAAGCTCTTGTCCTCTGAGAGAGGAGTGAATAAGGAAAAGGAAGCAGTTGGTTCAGAGAAGCTTGGAGGAGGAACCTCTGAAGCAGGGTAAGACAGGGTCTGTATAGATGGGTTAGAGAAATGACTACTAATTGCTTCAACTTTGTTAGTAGAAAATGCAGCAAAAGTGACAGCTGTGAGGTTAGTTGCAAGAGGTGGAGTTGGTGGGTTTAGTAGAGATTTTTTGCAGAGGTGACACTGGATGAGAAGGATGATAGCAAATCCTGGAATTATGTTAGATTCTTATTTTTGTGTCATTTCTTCTCAGCAGCTCTGAGGTTGTTGTGCGTCAAACGAAGTGAGTCATTAAGCCATGTGTGACACTGGGTGAATTGAACAGGTCTGTTAGACAGAGGGCACAAGCAATCCAAGCAGGAGCTCAGTGTAGAACAGAGTGACTCTGTGGCATCATTAACCTCAAGAGAAGAGAGAGTTCTGGAAGGTGGAAGAACAGACGCCACCAAGGAGGAAAAATTAACAGGAGATAAATTCAGAAAGAGACAGTGGGAGTAGGTGCAGACTGCTGACGGAGACAAGCTTTGAACTGAATAAAGTCAGATAGATGTAGAGGAGTAACTCAGTGAAGTAGTGGCACAGTTCCTGGTAAAAATGAGATCAAGTTTCTTACCAGCCTTGTGCGTTGGAGGACTGCAAACACACTGTCTAAGTTGATGTTCATATCACCAAGGACAAGTATGAGACAGTCATGGTTGACCATAGAGGAAAGTAGAGTGTCTAGTTCCTCGAGGAAATCACTCATTTTACCTGGAGGATGATAGATGACAAACAGATATATTTTGACCAGTGCTGTTACCAAAATCTGCAACGGCTGGAGATAACAGAAATGGGGTAGAGACACATTGTAGCGAGATGAAGGGAGGTCACAGAAGATTACGTTACAAAGAATAAGACATGTTAATTTGGTCGTATTCTTGCTCAGTGGACACGCTTCCGCTGACACGTCAGTGTCACTCCCACTATTATGGTGGAAAAGAATGATGATTGGCTGCACCCGGCTGACCTCCACCAATGATGATTGACTGCACCCGGCTGACCTCCACCAATGATGATTGACTGCACCCGGCTGACCTCCACCAATGATGATTGACTGCACCCGGCTGACCTCCACCAATTTCTCTCTGATGACCCAACAGTGCTGGTAGTTAACACCTTCTGATGGCTTGCAGGTGTGTTACAAATCAAGTGGTTTGAACCACAAGACAAGTAATCCAACAGCAGATTCTAGTTAGCAAAATAGGCACAGAACTAAATGAGCAGACACTCATTCCTTTGTGTGCTTTGCCTCTGAGGGTTCCAGGGAGCAGCAAGGTTTTTAAGGGTTAAGTGAGAAGACGGCCCACCAAGAGTCGGACAGAAACAATAGGCGAATTGAAACACAGTACAATAAATAGACGGCTCAGCAGTTAAAATGATGTTCCATGCCAAGTATTATTAAATCCAAATTGTTTTCTTTGGCCAATTACTTTTTGGCATATGAGCATGAAATGGACAGAGATATGCATCTCTATGCAATACTGGGAAATGGCAATTGTAGGCTATTGCAAGCATGAAGCGTAAGGTACCTAATGATTACTGTACTGTACACACACACACACACCAAACTTACTGTACAAGTTAATGACACATAAGCTAGAGACAGTTAAAATAGAAAAGGTTTGAAGTTACAAATTAGGGTTACAATTAGGGTTATTTGAAGTTATAAATTAGGCTGCTAAAGGGGTTATTTTGCTGGGTCATGCGGTGAATGTTGTCTACCTGAATACAGTTGTCCTTTCCAGAATTAAATGCAGAACTAGAAACGCACATGGAAAGTGCAGACCTCTGCCAAAGCAAGGGTCACTGACGCAAGACAAATTCCAGTTTTCCAGGTCACTACCAAAACATAATCATCTGTTTCTTGTCCTAATATCCAAGATTTCCTGAAAATCTGTACTTTGCTGAGAAACTTCAGAAAGTTCTGTTTCAAAATCTACTAGCCTCATTGGTCAATGTAGAGCCCTGTATATAACACATAGAGAGCACATACATAAAACACATATAACACATACAGACCACATATATCACACATAACATAACACATATAGAATATATATATTTGTGCTGTCAATCAATTAGAAAAATCTAATTAATCACAATAGAACATTTAAGTTAATCACAATTAATCACACATTTAAAGTCTCCTTTATTTTTTAGATAGAAAGAATGTCACACGTGCCCCATGTTAGCATCCAGGCTAGCGCCACCTAGTGCTTCCACTCAGTTTCTTGTGGCTCCACCACAATGATGTGAAAGTGCAGCTGCATCAGGCTACCTGGTTAGCAGGCTTCAGCAGTGGCACTCCTCAGTTTCCTTCACACCCAATGAGAGAGAGTGGAGTTTCCACAGGTTGTCTATGACAGGGGTTCCACATGATTCCCACATGGTCCTGATCACATGATTTTTTAAGCCCCACCCCCACCCACGGTACCCAAGTTCTGCACACTCCCCCTTAATTCAAATCCGTGGTTTTGGTCTTTCTCATTCAATGTGTCCATCACCTCTTTTATAAATGCCATATTATGAAGCATCTACACCTGCCATTATACTGCTTGTACTCAGTATCAATGACATCTTTGGCATTGCCTTGTCATTGCTATTGCATTTTCCTGTTCAGAACCTGTTGCATGTGTCCACACTTCACCAAATTGCTCTGAGTGGAAATATTTACCCTTCGACCGCTCAGTCGAGTTGAATTCCTTTGTCATGCTTTCATTTTGTTAACATTACTGTGAAAAGAGACTCTGCATATTTCAACAACCTCGTTGTTGTTGCAAAAAATATATCAAAACTATTTACAAGGTTTCTGGGCAGTCAGTTTATGTTCAGTTAACATGTGACTGCCCACAAAGTACTGCCTGTTGACAAAAGCACTGAATTTAAAACACTATCGAAGGACACGCACAGTACAATGGAGAAAACCTCCCACTGAAGTCAAAACGAATCTTAAATGATTGACAAAGTGGACCAGCATGGTGCTGAAACACAAAGTGGACCAGCATGGTGCTGAAACACAAAGTGGACCAGCATGGTGCTGAAACACAAAGTGGACCAGCATGGTGCTGAAAGTGCCTGCCCTGGGCTACTGGAACACAACTCGACTCAAGATGAACTCGACCAATCACAGCCCTTGCGGTGTGTGTCAGTGAGGAGGGGGCTAGTGGGTAGTGTGATGTATGCGTCTGCATGATTCACTTGCGTAAAAAAAGATTTT
>JAIFZK010000085.1:60000-72500 GCA_027481765.1 Tenualosa thibaudeaui | reverse complement strand
CTCTAGACTCACACACACACACACACACACAGCCACATGAAGGACAGACTCTAGACTCACACACACACACACACAGCCACACGAAGGACAGACTCTAGACTCACACACACACACACACACACACAGCCACATGAAGGACAGACTCTAGACTCACACACACACACACACACACAGCCACATGAAGGACAGACTCTAGACACGCACACACACACAGCCACATGAAGGACAGACTCTACACACACACACACACACACACACACACACACAGCCACACGAAGGACAGACTCTAGACTCACACACACACACACACACAGCCACATGAAGGACAGACTCTAGACTCACACACACACACACACACACACACACACACAGCCACATGAAGGACAGACTCTAGACACACACACACACACACAGCCACATGAAGGACAGACTCTAGACTCACACACACACACACACACACACACACACAGCCACATGAAGGACAGACTCTAGACTCACACACACACACACACACACACACACACACAGCCACATGAAGGACAGACTCTAGACACGCACACACACACAGCCACATGAAGGACAGACTCTAGACACACACACACACACACACACACACACACATAGCCACACGAAGGACAGACTCTAGACACACACACACACACACACAGCCACATGAAGGACAGAGTCTGGACACACACACACACACACACACACAGCCACATGAAGGACAGAGTCTAGACACACACACACACACAGCCACATGAAGGAGAGACTTCACACACACACACACACACACACAGCCAGATGAAGGAAAGACTTCACACACACACACACACACACACACAGCTACATTAAGGAAAGACTTGACACACACACATACACACAGCCACATGAAGGAAAGACTTGACACACACACACACACACACACAGCCACATGAAGGAAGGACTTCACACACACACACACACACACACACAGCTACATTAAGGAAAGACTTGACACATACACACACACACACAGTCACATGAAGGAAAGACTCTACACACACACACACAGCCACATGGAGAGTTTCTTGACACACACACACACATACAGCCACATAAAAGACAGACTCTAGACAGACACACAGTGACATGCACACAAACCCTAACATTATTTTTGATTATCTTTAGGATTTACCTGGACGTCAAGTTAACCGGGTTAAGATTAGGACATGTGACACTGTGTATGTGTGAGACAGACTGTGTGTATGTGTGTGTGTGTGTGTGTGTGTGTATGTGTGTGTGTGTGTGTGTGAGAGAGAGAGAGAGATCTAGTTGTCTACATTTTCTGTGATTTGTTCTCTTGTCAGACTGATAAAATTTCTCTTCCTGGAATGATCTGGCACATTGCTGAACACACACACCAGTGAGCAAATGACAGAAGTATACTGCATGTGGCACTGCTGACTGGATACTTCAGACAGGTGAGTATACTTCAGACATGTGAGTATACTTCAGACATGTGAGCATACTTCAGACAGGTGAGCATACTTCAGACATGTGAGTATACTTCAGACATGTGAGCATACTTCAGACATGTGAGCATACTTCAGACAGGTGAGTATACTTCAGACAGGTGAGTATACCATACTTCAGACAGGTGAGCATCGGTCGCATACTTCAGACAGGTGAGCATCGGTCGCATACTTCAGACATGTGAGCATCGGTTGCATACTTCAGACATGTGAGCATCATTGGGGAGCATCAATTTCACTGCCTACCCTTGGCTGCTCACATCAAATTCAAGGCACTAATGGTGGCCTACAGGGTGATTGATGGCTCTGATTGAAGCCCTATGTCACCTGACGACCACTTCGCTCTATCCAAGTCGTTTTGGATAAAAGCGTCTGCTAAATGCTTAAATGTAAATGTAAAGCCCTATGTTGCCCCCCGGCCACTTCGCTCTGAGCCTTTTCATCTGAGGTTGTTTGGTTTAAAGCAGTTTTAGCTGACAGAGATTTTTCTGAGACTAACACTTTTTGACCTGAGAATTGACTGCAAAATCATAAAGTTGACAGAGATGTTTCTGACTAAAGCCTTTTAGTCTGAGGCTGTTTATTCTAAAACCTGATGCATTTTTGTCTGAAGATGACAGAGGTTTTTCTGAGATGGAGTGAATTTTCGGTCTTTTCACAGGTCTTCCTAAAAAGACCATCAAACATCTTCAAATGATCCAAAATGCAGCTGCTAGGGTTCTTACAGGAACAAAAAGAACGGACCGCATCACTCCCATTCTAAAGTCCATGTGTAGGCTCCAGAATTGACTTTAAAGCTGTTTGTGTTTAAATCACTAAATGGGACTGTATTATGAACACTAAGTATTATGAACATGTCTCTTCAAAAGTGTTATGCGAGACAGTTTACTGCTTGGACATACTGATGGCGCTACACAATGGCACGATGACACCCTTTCTGCTATTTTTCACCTTTCTTTTCACATTTTGTGACTAGGTGCATAGTAGATTAACCACTACGCCGTTATTTTCATATCCCATCCTCTAGGGGGCCCTGGCTTTCTTGTGCACCACTCTTCGGCAGCACAGGTGAGCATGGCAGGCTGAGCTGGACTTTGAGTTCACGGTCACGGAGCTAAGAGCTAGCGCTCTTTGGACACAGCTTGAATATTGAGCTGTTCTTGGATGCTGTAGTTAGGTTATAGTTGGCTAGGCTTTTCAACTTTGATTCAGATTGTTGCCGTCTGCTACCCACCCCTTCTGAACTTCCTAAATGGCATCACATGGGCTGATCGGCCACGGATATAGCTTGGGCTGGCCAAAGTGCTCCCTCTGGTTCACACCTCCACCTATCCTCTCACATTCTGACTACCACAGGTGTTTAGTACACATATGTTAGGGACACACAGCAGGCAGGTAAGCAACCTATTTTCTACCCATAGACCTCTGTGGTCCCAACACCTTTTCATTTCCTGTTACAGTTTGGAAACTTAGATAAGTTTGCCATTTTTACGGAGAGCTTCTATTCAAATAATGAGCTAAAATTGATCTATTTGCTACAAGCTCCAGCTCCACCAGGCTCCATCTGTGGGAGCTGGTGTATCTTCTTTTGCTGTGTGGCAGAGATGGAGTGGAGGGCCAAGTGATGCCATCTCCATAACCGCTTTGGCTGAAGACATCACTCCTCTGTCCCGACTTCAAAGCAGCCATGGTTCTCTGGAGGGTGCTGGATACAAACTGACTAACAATGTCTGGGTCCGTAGGCTACATGCATCCTGATCCCATATGGACTAATGGATCCTGATCCCAAATGGACTAATGGATCCTGATCCCATATGGACTAATGGATCCAGATCCCATATAGACTAATGACATTTATTTGCTTTTGTTGTATCTTTCTTTTTCTCTCTTATTGAACCTAATGGGTTAGGTTAGGGTTAGGGTTATCTAATCATTTATGCAGTTTGACTTGGCTTACATTAGCATTGCAATGTATACGACAAACTCTTTGATCCTTGACTGTGTGTGTGTGTGTGTGTGTGTGTGTCTATGAACAACTCTTTGCCATCATCATCCAGCATGTATTTTGCAATCGAATTCTGGGGGTGATTATACCATCTTCTCATTCATATCATGGCTCAATCATGCAAAATGTTACTGGATGATGTCATTAGTTAACCCATGGCATGTGCCTTTCAAGACCTTTAGCACAGCGTTCTCAATAGGCTTACATAGCGAAAGTTGTCCCCCTACTAAACAGAACCAGACACATTTCCATCTTTATAAAATTAATTTTCAAGGTCACACAAGAACAAACTATTGTAAGAACATTTGTTTTATAACTCCTCTCCCTGTGTGTGTGTGTGGGTTGGTGTGGACACCTCTCCTCTTCCTTTGTGTGTGTGCATGTGTGTATGTGTGTCTGTGCTTGTGTGGACACCACTCTCCCTGTGTGTGTGTGTGTGTGTGTGTGTCTGCACAGTGCACTGAGTGAACTGTGGGTAACACATTACTTAATTGTACATTAATAAAAACATTAATTGTAAGAGTGACATGAGTCATAAACATCTTGAATGTACATGACTGTTGTCATTAAGTGTCATTCAGTTTTCACTGTTTGCAGACACAGCAGACACCCAATGACAGTCATAAACATTAATGAAGTGTCATGTCATCTCATAGGCCATGTCATCTAAAAATGTTACTGTGCATGTGTGTGTGTGTGTGTGTGTGTGTGTGTGTGTGTGCGTCTGTGCATATGTGTACCTTGGTTATTGTACAGTAGGAGTGTACGAGGGAGCTGCAGATTAGCCATTGCCATGGTAACTTGGCCATCCATCTGTGTGCATCGGCTGCTGTCAGTCAAGTGGTATCGGCCAATCAGGTCCCGGTGAATGGAGGCTGTCAGCTGGTTGCTATGGGTTACCAGGAACTCTGCCAGCTCCTGGGCCTCATTGGCCACATAGCTGAGATAGGCCACGCCCACAGGAATCACCTGACTGTTCATAACTGAGTAGGCCCGGACACACACACTCTCCTGGAGATTATGACCTAACACACATACACACACACACGCACACACACACACACACACACACACACACACACACACACACACACATACACACACACACACACAATGTAACTAGGCAGTAAAAACATAACACACACACTCTCTCCTGCCTATTATGACCTAACACACACACACATACACTGTAATTCTGGGCAGTACACACATTACACACAAACTCTCTCCTGGGGATTACACATATTCACAAATACACTTACACAAACAACACACACACACATTCATTCACTCACCACACACACATACATTCACAAACACACATTTACACACACACGCACACACCACACACAATTATTCACACACACACACTCATATTTTCACACACACACACACACACACATATTCTCACATACACACAGAGACACACACAATGCAACTCTAGGCAGATTATGACTTAACACATACACTCACACACAAGCATTCACAAACACACACACACACACTTACACAAACAGCACACACACATTCATTCACTCACCACACACACATACATTCACAAACACACACACACACACATTCATTCACTTACCACACACACACACACACATTCATTCACTTACCACACACACACACACATTCATTCACACACACACACACACACATTCATTCACTCACCACACACACACACACATTCATTCACTCACCCCACACACACATTCACATTCATTCACTCACCACACACACACACACATTCATTCACACACACACACACACATTCATTCACTCACCACACACACACACACATTCATTCACTCACCACACACACACATTCATTCACTCACCACACACACATTGTTACAGTGCCCCCTATCGCCTGGAGGACCAGGGTTCCAACATTTTGAACAAATTGACAAGTGAGGGAATTCACAAACACACATTTACATACACACACACACACCCACACACACCTCACACACACACACACACACACATATTCTCACATACACACAGAGACACATACAATGCAACTCTAGGCAGATTATGACTTAACACATACACACACACAAGCACTCTCACTCACTCACACACACACACACACACACACACACACATTCACACTCACCACACACACAAATTTACACACTCACACACACTTTCACATGTGCACACACACACACACACACACACACACACACACACACACACAAATTTACACACTCACACATACATTCACACGCGCGTGCACACACACACACACGCACACACACATTCACACTCACCACACACACACAAATTTACACACTCACACGCTGCATATCGCACACTCACCACACACACACAAAATTACACACTTACACACACATTCACACGCACACACATGCACACACACACACACACACACACACACACGCACCTGGTGTGGTGAAACAGAGGAGAGTCTGACGGAATACAGGGACCACATGCCTCAGTGTAGAACCTTCCAGAACCACAAACACCTCAGGAGCCTCCAGACACATCTCAATGAGAGCATACACCCTCGCCTGGCCCTGCTCACACACACACACACACACACACACACACCTCAGGACACATCTCGATGGGAGCATACACCCTCGTCTGACCCTGCACACACACACACACACACACACACACACACACGCACAAGCTAATGTCCTTACTATATCAAACATGGTTGTTGTGGAATCTTAACAAAGTTTTGTGTGGGGTGTGTGTCTGTGTGTGTACACTCACATAAAGTGGGACTTCTTGCCTGCTTAACTTCATTCTGTTCAACATACAAGACCTGTAAGAAACCCCACAGATAGCCTCTGTAAGTTTAAATATGAAGCTTCTTTAAGTTTTATTAATTACAGAAGCATATTATAGCCATGTTTAGATATACACACTGTAGTAGCCAATATCAGATCATTACTCACAAACACAACATAATACACCAATAAATATCAGATCATTACTTCATTTTTTTTTTCACAAGTTGTGAGGTATTATTTCTCAGAATATCACTCCTATAAACACACAAACACAGCCCTAATACACTCCTATAAACACACAAACACAGCCCTAATACTATCCTATAAACACCCAAAACAGCCCTAATACACTCCTATAAACACACAAGCACAGCCCTAATATGCTTTTATAAATGATTAAGCTTACAGCTTCAGTTACCGTTTCTGTAAAGCTCAGTCTGAAATTTTTGTGACTAACTTTTTGCTAAACTGTAAACAAAACCCACTGTACAGCACTCACTGCTTTGGACACTGATTGCAAATGTGTAGCACACTTCTACAAAACCCCCACATATGGTGCCTTCTACTCACACTACTCTACCAATCACCTTCTTACACTTTTAGATCATTTCTTCACTCAACATTCACACAGATGAGCAGATGAGCAGAATGTATGTGTGTTTAGTCTGATATCAATGTAGGGAAACATTGAACAGAGAGTGTAAGAGGTGTGTAAGAGAGTGAGTGAGTCTCTTACAGAGAGTGTAAGAGGTGTGCTCTGCCATGCTGTTTTAAACTTCTCCTACTCTCCTGGGTTTTATTTAAACTTCTACTAATCTCTTAGATGTTTTAAATAAACATTTGAGTACCTGTGTGCATGCATAACACTATACTACATGTGTTACAAAGTGATATGCTTTTAAAAACTCATATGACCTGCACACATGTTATATGCTTTTAAAAACTCATATGACCTGCACACATGTTAAGCAAAAGCCAAATGTGTTTACCATTCACAACATGTCAATAGGATGCACAGTTCTGACCCAATACATACAGACACACACACACACACACACAAGGACACACACACACACAAAGACACACTCACCTGAATTGAGAGCTCCTCTTCTGCTGGTTAGAGTCAGTACCTGCAGGCACACACAAACACTACAGATCCCCTTCTCCTTCAACACACACACACACACACACACACACACACACACACACTACAGGTCCCCTTCTCCTTCAACACACACACACACACACACACACTACAGATCCCCTTCTCCTTCAACACACACACACACACACACACACACACACACACACACACACTACAGGTCCCCTTCTCCTTCAACACACACACACACACACACACACACTACAGATCCCCTTCTCCTTCAACACACACACACACACACACACACACACACACACACTACAGGTCCCCTTCTCCTTCAACACACACACACACACACACACACACAATACAGGTCCCGTTCTCCCCCAATTCTACCTCTCTGCTGCTTTTGGTTTCTTTACGTCCCTTTGTCTTTTGGCTCTCTGTCCCTTTCTCTCTTTCTCCCTCTCAGTTTCCCTCCTCCTCTCTTGGTTTCTCTCTCTCTATCTCTCCCTTTCTCTCTGTTTCTCTCTCTCTATCTCTCCCTTTCTCTCTGTTTCTCTCTCTCTATCTCTCCCTTTCTCTCTGTTTCTCTCTCTCTATCTCTACTTGTTCTCTTCCTATTTCTGTCAATGTTCATTTCTCTGATAATGACTTCCTCCCTTATCCACTTACTAACAAACAAATTGATTTAAGTTCATTACCACACACACACACACACACACACACACACACACACACACGCGTAGCCCTAATCAGGACTCATCACAGCTCTTGTCTCTAATTTGCATCTGTTACATTATTTGTGTTTACAGTTTGATCTGGAACAATGTGTCCAACACTGTGTGTGTGTGTGTGTGTGTGTGTGTTACTGTCTGACCAACTCTGTGTGTGTGTGTTACCGTCTCTATAACACTGTGTGTGTGTTAGAGTCTGTCTAACACCATGTGTGTGTGTTATTGTGTATGTGTGTGTCTAACACTGTGTGTGTGTGTGTGTGTGTGTGTGTTGTGTGTTACTGTCTGTCAGGACAGTATGGAGAGGGTATCTGTTGATCTGATTGGAAGGTTATTCCACCAGCGTGGAACAACACATGAGAAGAGTCTGGATTGACCTGTGCAAGGTGTTGGCTGTCCTAGAGAACGTTCCTTGGAGGAGCAAAGCGGTCGTCGGGTGACATAGGGCTTTAAGTGAGTATTCAGGCAGATGAGAGCAGAACCATCAATCACACTGTAGGCCACCATTAGTGCCTTGAATTTGATGCGAGCGGCTTAGGGTAGCCAGTGGAATGAACAGAGGTGTGACGTGCCCTTTTTGGCTGGTTAAAAGCCAGAAGTGCTCCAGAAGTATAACCAGAAGTAGTTAGGGTTCGGGTTAGGGTTAGGGTTAGGGTTAGGGTTAGGGTTCGGGTTAGGGTTAGGGTTAGGGTTAGGGTTCTCACAGCACAGGCTGGAGGGCCTGATAAGAGGGCAATGCAGTTGTCAAGGTGAGAGATAACCAGAGTCTGTACCAGGAGCTGGGTTAGGTACGGCCTGATCTTCGTTATGTTGAATAGAGAAAATCGTCACGACCGAGGTACAGATGCAACATGATCTGCAAAGGTCAGTTGGTCATCGATCATGACACCTAGGTTTCTTGCCACCTTGGTGGAAGCAACAGATAAGGAGTCGATCTTGATGATGATGTATGGTGTGTTTGGCTGGGAGGACTAGCAGTTCAGTTTTGGACATATTTAGTTGGAGGTGATGTCCTTTCACCCATGCAGATATGTCAGAAAGACCTGTGTTGAGATCTGTGTTGACACCGTGGAGTCGCACGTAGGCAGGACAGATAGAGCTGGGTATCATCAGCATAGCAGTGATAAGAGAAGCCATGGGAGTGGATGGTCGAGCCCAGTGAGGTGATGTACAAGGCGAAGAGAAGGGGCCCCAGCACAGATCCTGGGGGTACTCCTGTGGCGAGTTGGTGAAGTGCCAATGTTCTAGCCATGACACGTTGAACGACCGTCCAGTAAGATAGGATTCAAACCAGTAGTGCACTCTGCCATTGATGTCCATGTTGGTCAGTTTGTCCAGTAGGATGTGGTGGTTGACCGTGTCAAATGCTGCAGATAGGTCCAGCAGAATGAGTACTGAGGATTGACCCACTGCTCTGGCCTCTTTTAATACTTCCGTCACAGACAGAAACGGAGTGACCACTTTTGAAACCGTATTGGTAGGAGTCAAGGAGGTTGTTCTGGTTGTTGAGGTCTGTTCTGTGACCTGTTTAAGAACGGCTCATTCAATAATTTTGGAAAGGAAAGGAAGAAGAGAGACAGGCCGGTAGTTCTCCACTTGAGTGGGAGCGAGGAATGTTTTTGAGCAGCGGAGTTACCTGGGCTTGTTTGAAGGTGGTGGGAAATGTACCCCTAGTTAGTGAAGCATTGACCACATGTGTGGCTTTGGAGGGGCCTGGAGGTGTTGGAATAGAGTCCAGAGGACAAGAAGTAGGCCGGCTGTCTTTGAGAAGCGAGGAGGAGTGAATGAAGAAAAGGAAGCAGTTGGCTTAGAGAAGCTCGGAGGAGGAACCACTGAAGCAGAGTGAGACAGGGTCTGGATTCTTTTAAGATGTTCTAAAGTTGTCTACATTTCGCTGATCTACAGCTGACATCAGCTGGATGTATATGTGCTGTCTGGGAAGACTGTTAAAGTTACGTTGAAACTGAAAGCTGAATATAATCACTGGCAAGATGTTTTAATTAGACTGTAATGTACAATATTTAGCATGATTTTAGGTTTGATAGAGTTAGTAAGAGTCATAAATGACAACACAGATCTGTCTGACTCTGTACATGACTAGTCACTGGCAACTGGAAAGCACCATCAAAACACAGTCCAACTGTTCACATCCATTATCAAATCCATAGAGATGCTTTGTAAATACAATTATGCTAGACAGTCTTTCTTCTCCAACATCATCAACAGGAATATGAACGATGCTTGTGTGCTTACAACAGTTGAGAAGCTAACTAATCCCTCAACACAATTACCACCTCTTACACAGGAGGCAGGCATGTGTGTGTGTCTTACACAGGAGGGAGGCAGGCATGTGTGTGTGTGTGTGTCTTACACAGGAGACAGGTGTGTGTGTGTGTGTCTTACACAGGAGGCAGGCGTGTGTGTGTGTATGTCTTACACAGGAGACAGGCGTGTGTGTGTGTGTCTTACACAGGAGACATGTGTGTGTGTGTGTCTTACACAGGAGACAGGCGTGTGTGTATGTGTGTCTTACACAGGAGACAGGTGTGTGTGTGTATCTTACACAGGAGACAGATCTGCGTATGTGTGCGTTTGTCAGACAGGATATCGGTCTGTGTGTGTGTGTGTGTGTGTGTATGTTCTCAAGTGATTCATTTAAATAATTACACAGGACACATGGTCCATGAGCACAAACTTAATTTAATCACCAATTCCAGAGACACGCACAGGAAACAGCCCACACACACACACACACACAAACACACACACACACACACACACAGCAACAGAAGGAAAGCATCAAGCGCACACTCTTATATGCATGAACATAAATATACACACACACACACACACTTATACTGTCCATGAACACATGCATACACAAACACATACACACTGTTCTATAAATGAACACAAACACACATTAACAAACATTTCGTTGCAGAGATAAGAATATATATATTAGTCTTCATTGTCACATGGGAATAAGTGTGTCTGTGAGTGTGTGTCTTAGGTTGTCAGTGTGTTATTTTGAGTGTGTGTCTTAGGTTGTCAGTGTGTTATTTTGAGTGTGTGTCGTAGGTTGTCAGTGTGTTATTTTGAGTGTGTGTCTTAGGTTGTCAGTGTGTTATTTTGAGTGTGTGTCTTAGGTTGTCAGTGTGTTATTTTGAGTGTGTGTCGTAGGTTGTCAGTGTGTTATTTTGAGTGTGTGTCTTAGGTTGTCAGTGTGTTATTGTGAACGTGTGTGTCTTAGGTTGTCAGTGGGCTATTGTGAGTGTGTGTGTGTCTTAGGTTGTCAGTGTGTTATTTTGAGTGTGTCTTAGGTTGTCAGTGTGTTATTGTGAGTGTGTGTGTCTTAGGTTGTCAGTGGGCTATTGTGTGTTTATTTGGTGTTTGCTGGTTGAGTGGGATATCTCCTCTGTGTGTGTGTGTGTGTGTGTATGTATGTAGGTTAGGGTGTGAGTGTGTGTGATCTGAAAGAGTTTGATGTTTGCTTGTGTGGTGAGATCTCTTCAGCTGTGTGTGTGTGATCTGGAAGAGTGTGTGATGTTTGCTTGTGAGATTTCTTCAACTGTGTGTGTGTGTATTTTAGGGTGTGTGTGTGTTATTGTGTGTGTGTGTGTGATCTGGAAGAGTGTGTGATGTTTGCTTGTGAGATTTCTTCATCTGTGTGTGTGTGTATTTTAGGGTGTGTGTGTGTGTTTTTGTGTGTGTGTGTGATCGTGAAGAGTGTGTGATGTGTGCTTGTGGGGCGTGAAATCTCTTCAACTGTGTGTGTGTGTATTTTAGGGTGTGTGTGTGTTATTGTGTGTGTGTGTGTGATCTGGAAGAGTGTGTGATGTTTGCTTGTGAGATTTCTTCATCTGTGTGTGTGTGTATTTTAGGGTGTGTGTGTGTTATTGTGTGTGTGTGTGATCTGGAAGAGTGTGTGATGTTTGCTTGTGTGGCGTGAAATCTCTTCATCTGTGTGTGTGTGTATTTTAGGGTGTGTGTGTGTTATTGTGTGTGTGTGTGATCTGGAAGAGTGTGTGATGTTTACTTGTGCGGTGTGAAATCTCTTCAGCTGCGTGTGTTTGTATTTTAGGATGTGTGTGTGTTATTGTGTGTGTGTGTGATCTGGCAGAGTGTGTTCTGTTTCCTTGTGTGGTGTGAAATCTCTTCAGGTGCGTGTGTGTGTATTTTAGGTTGTGTGTGTGTTATTGTGTGTGTGTGTGATCTGGAAGAGTGTGTGATGTTTGCTTGTGAAATCTCTTCATCTGTGTGTGTGTGTATTTTAGGGTGTGTGTGTGTTATTGTGTGTGTGTGTGATCTGGAAGAGTGTGTGATGTTTGCTTGTGCGGTGTGAAATCTCTTCAGCTGTGTGTGTGT
>JAIFZK010000085.1:50000-55000 GCA_027481765.1 Tenualosa thibaudeaui | reverse complement strand
TGAACCCCTAGGGCTGTATGTGCCTGACCTTGAACCCCTAGGGTTGTATGTGCCTGACCTTGAACCCCTAGGGTTGTATGTGCCTGACCTTGAACCCCTAGGGCTGTATGTGCCTGACCTTGAACCCCTAGGGCTGTATGTGCCTGACCTTGAACCCCTAGGGCTGTATGTGCCTGACCTTGAACCCCTAGGGCTGTATGTGTGAAGCTCTGTCTGGGTGTCGTCCTTCTTCTTGTTAAGGAGGTCCTTGATGTCACTCGTTACCCAGGGCTTGGAAAGCAGCGTACAGTTTTGGTGGGAACAACAATGTCTATACACAAGTTCAGGCAGTCAGTTGTGCAGTAAGTACAGTACCCATACCTAACCCTATCCATACAGTTGCCCTTAGCACTTCCCCTGCCTCCGGGAACCAGACCCTGCAAGAGTGTGTGGTGATTGGCTGTCTGTGCACATGTGGCTTATACTGTGGCTTATACTCTGTGCCTTATGTAAACAAGTTTGTTGCTGCCCTTACGTGCTGTATGGAGAATTCCATAGAATTTGTAGAATAAATATCCACAATTGAATTTCGGCATGGTAACCAAAAAGACCACAAACAAGGGCTTGCCGAGATTGCAACTTTATCTCAAAGTACTGATAGGAAAACACTGGGGAATAGCAGAGCCAGAAATGGCAGGCATTTCATCTAAAAACAGGAACGCTGTAGAAGGCAGTAGAAGTAGTGCACATGTAGTACATCACGTTATTATCGCCCTCTAGTGGTCATAAGAATTACATTACTTTTGCGTCACAAAACATTCAGCTTGAACAAGCAAGATGAAAAAGCGATAAAAAAAAATAGTCAAAACAAAGCGTAATAATATTATATTTTGGCTTCATGCATGATTCTGTAAACACATCTCTGATTCTGAGAGGAATATATTGTCATTTTTAACTAATACTCGGTAAGATACCAAATAAGCCCACTATGCCCCATTTAAGCCCACTTCAAATGTATTTCAATGGGGATTTCCTCCCTGTAATCAGTTTTTGCTAAACTCTTGTGTGAACGTGTTACAAGTGTTATTCGTTTTGTTTTGTTTTTTACCTTTTAACCTAATTTACAAAAAAATAGGCCTTCATACATTATAGACCAAAGATGCGGAATTCCGTTGTAAATTCTTTTCCAAAAAGTCCGTGATACACAACCAGGACGCGCTGTTTTAGCTCAGCCAGACAACACGCAAGCACAAGAAAGATACATAAGGGACGAGTCCCATGAAACAGGAGTCTTAAAATGTCACCCGCAACATCATTCCTCCAGCCCCAGATGAGCTGTAACGTTAGATTAACGTTAGCGCTGTTGCATGAACTCTTACCGTAAAGAGAGATGGTTCTGGAGCCCTCTATCATAAACACACTTCAGCCAAATAAATGAAGTTTATCTCCACACACTAACCTGTCTTCCTTCAGGTTCCTTTCTTCGACGTTCCGTCTTGGCCCTGAAAGATATCCACGTCTTTTGATCTATCTTACCAAAACTTCCACCTACCGACGACTCCTGTTCGGGTTTCCGTTCACAGCGGTCTCCCTGTCACAATATTTTGGTGCATGTGTTGTGGACAATGTAGTTTTTATGGGCTACTGACATATATCTCTGGTGTATCTATGAACTACATATCCCAGAACACCTTGGCGCTTACACCAGGAAGTTTCCGCAGGAGGGAGATGGGCACATTCACTTGAACCTCATGAAGAAAACGAAAGTACGTGAAACTTTCATATGTTGAGAGGAGCAGTGATTTTAGCCTTTAAATTGGACCCGTCATATAGTAGCGATAACAAATACGTTATTTTTGTCACGTGCTAACTTTGCACGGCAGAGCAAACTCACGCCGACTCCTACCAACTCTGCTGGTCATCACAGGATCAGTCTCTCGCTATCAGGCACACGCGCAGGAAGGACCGACCTCGGAAACATCGCAGTTCATTCAAGATGTCCTCTGCAGAGCCCGTGTAAGTCCAGAGCATAGCCAGGCCAGTGTGCGTGTTAGCCTGACAGTTGAGCCAGAGTTTTATATACTTTCGCGCTCATTGACCTGATTTGCGCATGCTTATGTGGTAAGATCTTGCTTGGTTGAGTCAGGCCGATTTAACTGTGTCTGTGTCTGTGTCTGTGTCTGTAGGGAGGATGAGAACACATTTAAAATCCTGCTTGCATCAGACATCCATCTGGGCTACCTGGAAAAAGATGCAATCAGAGGAGACGACACCTTCAACACCTTCAACGAGATCATGGGCTACGCAAAACAACACCAGGTACACACACACACACACACACCTTCAACACATTCAACGAAATCATGAGCTATGCCAGACAATACCAGGTACACACGCACACACACACACTACGATTGGATGTGCAGAATGATTGTTACTGGGTGGACACACACACAGACGCACATGTGTCTTTCCTAGGTTGTCTTTGTGACTGTGTGTACACACTAATACACACATGTTTACAACTAGGTGGACACACACACACACACACACACTCAGATGCACCTGTGTCTTTTCTAGGTTGTCTTTGTGACCGTGTACTCACTAATACATACATGTTTACGACTGGGTGGACACACATCTGTCATTCTTATGGGAAACACCCAAACACACACACACACACACACACACATACGCACGCACACACACACACACACACACACACACACACACACACACGTGTATGTATTAGTGCCTTAGGGGGCTTGTGTGAATGTCTGTAGATGATGCATTGTGAATGATATGTGTGTTATTATCTGTGTGCGTGTGTGAATGATGTGTGTGATTATGAGTGTTAATGATATGTGTGTGTGTGTGTGCAGGGGTGTGAATGATGTCTAGCCTAACAAGCCAGACTATAACAACAACGAATTGGAAATTAATGACTTAGTGCCTTTTTCAGCTCAACTTTTTAAAAAAAGCCCAAATCTAACAGTCTGACTTTTCCAAAGTTGATGCCACAGCTGTTTCAAATGACCACTGGTCCTTCTGTTCCTTCTGTTCCTTGTGTTCCTTCTGTTCCTTCTGTTCCTTGTGTTCCTTCTGTTCCTTCTGTTCCTTCTGTTCCTTGTGTTCCATGTGTTCCTTGCACAGCCTTAGTTGTTTTGCACCATTGCAGCCCTGTTGTTGTCGTGCCAAGTCTGCCAACTCTGTACAAAGATAGAGTGTTGTGATTGGTCCGACCAATCTGTGGTAGAAGACCTACTCAGGCCCTATGGTGCGTGTCTAAATGTACCGGCTGAGCAAAACTATATGCTACCTATTTGCTGCTAGTGTATGACTAAAGGACGTCTCCCCTGAAGGGGAAAAAGAAAGGTTTCATTCAGTGTGTTCAAGTCTTTGTTCTGGGTTAAGCTCAACCCTAGTCCCCTATCCGTTTGTGTGTGTCTGTGTGTGTGATTTGGTGGCATTTTGTGCTGTTGGGGGGAGATCTGTTCCATGAGAATCATTTCTCTCTCTCTCTCTCTGTGTCTCTGTGTGTGTTGTGTGTGTGTCTGTGCACGTGTGTGTTTGTGTGTGTGTGTGTGTGTTTGTGTGTGTGTAGGTTGATTTTGTGCTGTTGGGGGGAGATCTGTTCCATGAGAATAAACCGTCTCGTAAATCCCTGCACTGTTGCATGGAGACGCTCCGTCGTTACTGCATGGGGGATCAACCAATCAGCTTCCAGATCCTCAGTGATCAGGCCGTCAACTTCGGACACAGCAAGTAAGTTAGAGACCTGAACTCTCACCTAAAGACTCAAGGGAGGAGTTAGAAGAGTGAAACCTCTGAGATATAGAATGGAAGGCCATTTTTGATTAGGAGTTAGGAGACGTTTTGCCAAAGAGCTCATGAGCATGAGGCATGGTTGTGTCAGAATCTTGCCAAAGACAGTGGCCATTGGCCATTGAGCCAAAAGGACCATTTCAGTACACAGCCTAAATATAATACACAGCCAATACACAGCCTAAATATAATGTTTTAATATGGCTTGTAAAACTGCAATTGAGCTTATCTTTGATTAATGAAAGTTGAACTTTATTTTAATATCAGAGAACATTCTGTGCCCCCTTTAATATATTTACTAATCAGGGGAAAACAGTTTAATCTTACAAATATCGCAGATTTTTAATTGAAGAGCATCTTTCTTTTAAGCCTCATATAAAGAACCTGGTAAAAAAAAAACTACTCACCACTGCACCCCTCACTCACCACTACACACTTTACTCACCACTGCACACTTTACTCACCACTACACACTTTACTCACCACTGCACACTTTACTCACCACTGCACACTTTACTCACCACTGCACACTTTACTCACCACTGCACACTTTACTCACCACTGCACACTTTACTCACCACTGCACACTTTACTCACCACTGCACCCCTCACTCACCACTGCACACTTTACTCACCACTACACACTTTACTCACCACTACACACTTTACTCACCACTGCACACTTTACTCACCACTGCACACTTTACTCACCACTGCACACTTTACTCACCACTACACACTTTACTCACCACTGCACACTTTACTCACCACTGCACACTTTACTCACCACTGCACACTTTACTCACCACTACACACTTTACTCACCACTACACACTTTACTCACCACTACACACTTTACTCACCACTACACAGTTAATAATAGAAGCTTCTCCTGATTCTCTCAGTTCTGGCCTTGTGACTACATAGGCGTCTTTTTGATCTTAGTGGTTTGAACAGTCAGTTTTATGGATTAGAAGAATCTTTTGGGCCCTCAGAAGTACTCTTTTGGAATAGATGTCTTGCAGGCCAGGGAGTTGAGTTCTATGTTTCAGCTGAACATACTAGTCTCTGCAGAGTACTACAATCTCTGACTGTAGAGTTCTCATACCAGGTGATGATGCTACCTGTTAGAACACCTAGAACAGCTGAAGAGTAGAAGGCCTTCAAGATGGATGTTGAAACCTTGAATTTCCTTA
>JAIFZK010000085.1:35000-37500 GCA_027481765.1 Tenualosa thibaudeaui | reverse complement strand
GTACACACACACATTCATACAAATGTTCTCAGTTCTCAGTCATACACTCACACACACACACACACACACAGCTACACAGTCCATGAGCGATAAAACGGCCAGTAGTTTCCCATCAGAGGAGCAGCAGCATCATCGCCGTGGTCGCAGTGTCCCCATCGCTATGGCAACATATCGGACAGTGTCCCCGTTGCTATGGAATCTCAGACAGCCCTCTGACGCACAGAATCTCCAGACGCAGATGACAACAGTGGAGAGAGTTCTGCAATATACACACACATCAAGTCACTGCAAAACACACATACACACACACACACACCTCACATATGTGCTGTTGTGGGCGTGGATAACACACACATACACTTCATCTTTGTGCATCATTGGCATGGTTGGAGGTCTCACGCTAACATACACACACACACACAAACTCACACCTCTCATCTTTGTGCTGCTGTGGGTGTGGCACACACACACACACACACACACACAAACACACCTTTCATCTCTGTGCTGTTGTTGGTGTCGCTGGCGTTCTCCATGGTAGCGGGTCGTTTGCCATCAGTGATGTCACTCTTCACCTGCCCAAGATTCTGAAGTACCTGCATGATGTCACACTGCTCGTTCCGCCTCTTCAGCATCTCTAATACCTGCGCGCACACACACACAGGCATGCAGACGTGCACACACACACAGGCACACACACACAGGCATGCAGACGTGCACACACACACACACACACAAGCAGCATGATGCCTTCATCTTCTCAATATCTCAAACACAAACACACAAACATTACATTGTTTGCTGACACCTACACACAAACATGCATACATACACACACACAAACACAAACACATCTTGATGTAAACCTGTAAGTAAACCTGCATGTAAACCTGTAAGTAAACCTGTAAGTAAACCTGCATGTAAACCTGCATGTAAACCTGTAAGTAAACCTGTAAGTAAACCTGCATGTAAACCTGCATGTAAACCTGTAAGTAAACCTGCATGTAAACTTCCACCTAAGAGTCAGAACACAACTAAGAGCAACACACTATTTTAAGTCGCAGTCTGAAGCAGTACACACTGTTGGAAGTCACAAATTGCCATCATTGTGATGTCAGTGTATCATTGTGATGTTAGTGCATCATTGTGATGTCAGTGTATCATTGTGGTGTCAGTGTATCATTGTGATGTCAGTGCATCATTGTGGTGTCAGTGCATCATTGTGGTGTCAGTGCATCATTGTGATGTTAGTGCATCATTGTGATGTCAGTGTATCAGTTCTAAAAATATTAAAGAAGTGCAGGGGGTGGGATACCGCAACAACTGGTTAACCCTAAACCCTAACCCTAAACCCTAACCCTAGGCATTCAGCTAAATTTTAATATTAAACATACAAGCACATAGAAAGCATTCTGTTCCTTCATCATGATTGACCATACAATTCTCTATTTGATTTGATGTATTTGTTTTATCATATTAATGTTGTCATCTTTATTTTAGTATTTTTACTCGTCAAACATCTATTTATATACATTTAGGCCTCACAGTTGACATTTGTGTTGCTATCCCTTTAAATTTACACTTTAAGTACCGACTACACCAAAGGGTTCATCTGAATTCCAAATGTTACATTGTGATTAATCTGAAATTGCAAATGTTACATTGGGTTCTTAGATGTTGGTGTTTTATGAGATCTGTAGGCTACACAATACATGGTAGGAAAGTTGAAATCTCACAGTCATATTGTTAGGAGGCATTTTTGGCGGGTTTGGTTTCAGTAATTTATCGACATCAAGGATATTAGCATTTCGTCTAGGCAGGCAAACTGCTTGACTGACATGATTTAGTTTTACTTTTGTTGACTTATAGGCTATATGCTAAGACTCTACAGGCTATATGCTAAGGCTCTATAGGCTATATGCTAAGACTACATAGGCTATATGCTAAGACTACATAGGCTATATGCTAAGACTCTATATGCTATATGCTAAGACTCTATAGACTATATGGATTAAGAAAAGGGGCGCTGTGCTAAATGAAATGACTAAAACAGGAGCTAGTCTTACAGTAATAGAGCTGTAATAGGGTAATAGAGCTGTAATAGGGTTAGGGTAATAGAGCTGTAATAGGGTAATAGAGCTGTAATAGGGTTAGGGTAATAGAGCTGTAATAGGGTAATAGAGCTGTAATAGGGTAATAGAGCTATGGTAATAAGGGTAATAGCGGTAATGAAGCCCATCTAAACATTCCTGTTTAGAGTTCATGACCTTCTAGGCAAACTCACCATATTTGTGTACTTTTAAGTGACAATGTGTGTTATATTTTTGATGTCAAAATGTGTAGCTTTTACACAAAATCCATAAAGGTTGGCAGGTTAAGCTGGTTGAAGTTGAAGCACACACACACACACACACACACACACACACACACACACACACCTTCAGGCACTTGTAGGACTTGAGCTGGTTAATGTTGGCCTCGAGCAGTAACAGGAAGAGGC
>JAIFZK010000085.1:20000-30000 GCA_027481765.1 Tenualosa thibaudeaui | reverse complement strand
AATAAGGGAATTAATAGGACTTTGTTAATATGAATGACATTGTCCATTTCGCCTATCAGTCCAATTCTTTATCTTAACCAATTCTCTCAGTCCAACTCTCTTAACAATTTATTATTATTCAGAAGGTATTCGACCCAGGTTTTCAGTATCAGCACATAGGCCTATAACATAGGTGAGCATAGCAGGATAGGATGATTCTAAGGGCCTGCAACTGACAGGGATCTCAGGAAACATTTTAACATTATGGTAAGCCTAAATGTTTGGGCGCCAAAATTATTTTCGCCACAGCGCCACCCCTGAGGAACTCCATGTAGAGCTAGGGTTAGGTTAGGGTTATGTTAGGGTTAGGGTTATGTTTTCTATCGTGTGTATCTGTGTAGTGTATTTTCGAAGTAACGGTACAAAGGATACTATTTCACAGCGCTGCACTGCGTACTGTCAGACCTGGACAACAAGAACACATCTGCAAGAATGCTGTTTGTTGACTTCAGCTCAGCATTCAGCACAGTCACTCCGTCCAAGTTAATCACAGAACTTGAGGATCTTGGAATTAATATCTCCCTCTGTTCTTTCTGACCAACAGACCCCAGCATGTTAGGTCAGGCCACAACAGTTCCACCTCCATCACACTCAACACTGGTGCACCCCAGGACTGTGTGCTGAGCCCATTCCTCCACTCCTCTTCACCCATGACTGCAGGCCTATGTATGGATCCAACTCCATCATAAAATTTGCAGATGACACTAAGGTGATTGGACTCATCAGTGGTAATAATGCATCTGACTACAGGGCAGAGGTAAAGCACTTAGCTGCATGGTAAGGTGAGATAATACTCTATTATGAACTATTATGACTATTATCATTTTTCTGCATGACCCTGGCAGTTGGGTTGGCCCTTGAGTCGTGGATCTGGCCAAGGTTTCTTCCTAGACTAACTGAACATAAGGGAGTTGTTCCCTTATTTTCCCTTATGGAGTGGTGGTGGCGTAGCGGTTAAGGAACCTGGTTAGTGTGCAAGTAGCCTGTAAAGTTGTGGGTTCGAATCCTACCTGCCACCGTTGTGCCCTGAGCAAGGCACTGAACCCTAAGTTACTCTAGAGGAGACTGGCCCTGAACAATTAATAGTTGACAAAATGTAAGTGGCATGAATGTAATGTTTTCCTTGCCCCTGTTGCTCTTGGGTGCTCCTTCTGTGAAGCGCCACGAGACAATACTATTGTAAAAGGCGCTGTAGAAATAAAACTTAATTGAATGGTGTGCTGACAATAACCTGCTCCTGAACCAAGCAAAACCAAGCAGCTCATTGTGGACTTCAGGAGGGAGAAGAGAAACACTCATGACCCCATCCATATCAACGGCATGGCTGCTGAACGTGTCTCCAGCATGGCTGCTGAATATGTCTCCAGCATGGCTGTCTCCAGCACATTACTGGTGACCCACATTTCAGAGAACCTGTCCTGGTCAATCAACACCACCAGCCTGGTCAAGAAGGTCCACCAGCACCTCTTCTTCTTAAGAGCACTGAAGAAGAACCACCTGTCTGCAGACATCCTGTGTAACTACTACTGTGTGTGATAGAGAGCATCCTGACCAAATGTGTCACAGTCTGGAATTGCTCTGTCGCTGACCGCACGTCAGCGGGTGGTGAAAACCACCTAACGCATCACAGAGACTCCACTCCCTGCTACTGAGGACGTCCACAAGAAGAGATGTCCACGCCGAGCGCACAGCATTCTCAGGGGCTCCACTCCCTGCTACTGAGGACGCCCACAAGAAGACAGGTCCACGCCGGGCGCACACCATTCCCACGGCCTCCACTCCCTGCTACTGAGGACGGCCACAAGAAGAGATGTCCAAGCCGCGCGCACAGCATTCTCTTCCCCACAGCTGTCCCCTGCTGAACTCTGTCCCCTGCTGAACCTTCCTATTCACGCCACACTATGACATAATCTGTTCACAGCGCTTCTCTTCACTGCTGTATATACATTCATATATCTACACACCTCTGTATTTGTCCATATTACATCTGTACATTTGCCTATGTATTGTAGTACAGAACATTTGAATCTTAACATACTTCATCTGCACTCTTTTGTAAATCAATAATTTATACCCATCTTTCACACTGCCCTATCTGTAAATAACTCCTCCCATAACTTATTTGTACATATTCTGCAAATATCTATTTCGACTGTTACACAGCCCTTAACTGTACATGCTGCACATACTGTACATATTGCACTTTCTGCTATTTGCACTTCTGATTAGATGCTAAACGGTATTTTGTTACTCTGTATTCATACCTGTGTAATGACAATAAAGTTGAATCTAATCTAATTTTGTCTATCTGTGTAGAGCTGTTATCTATTGTGTCTATCTGTGTTACTGCTAACACTACTAACGGTGTTTAGCATTTGTACTGTTAAACCCGTATAGTTTCCAGTGACTACGAACAGGATTCAAATACCATTGCATTACATCATCACTCAGTTGTGGTGAAAATCACACAAAACTTTACAACATTTACGCTTACAGTAGAGAAGGTCATCTACACAGGTTTTCAGGATCTTACCATGAACCTATGATGTAGCCTATAATACATTATACTGTATATTACTACAGTGGCAATAGCAGCTTATTAGAAAGAAAACGGTGTACAAAGACCTACTGACCCTAACACTAGGTCTGAAAACCATGCAAACTCTGACAAGAAGAACTGATCAAATAATTCCCGTGGTCTGATTCCCACCCGTCATCATCACATCTCAAAGAAAAATGTCAAGATGCAAATACACTGAGTGTGGATATTATCTGACATGAAGTTTTCCCACTGATGTCTATATAAGGAAACAGCTTAAGATGGCCTACACATAATTATCCCTTAAAAACAGAAATGAATGACACACACACACACACACACACGTCCCTAAACAGTGACCAGTGATCACCAAACTTCTTTCTGACTTGTCTTATTTACAAGTTTAGTGTCCTTAGTTATTTAGTTTATCCTTCTGACATTTGTGTCTACTCTACTCTCTGAAGAAGAAAACTCATTTCGGTTTTGATTTTGCGATGTGAAAGTAAGCTAGTCATGGCTGAAAATGTCCGACTTAATGATCTCACTCACTCACTCACTCTCTCTCTCACACACACACACACACACACACACACACAGACTAAACCACAGAAGCGTATCTGACTATGCAGAGCCAATCCGACACGCCCTCTACGGGTCTCTAGACCGCCATTAACCTACTCATCCATGGGCACCTAACGTTAGGTACCTTACCGTCACACAGCTATCGTTACTCACCCACGGACACCTCCTGCGCGAAAGCCAGCGAAATGAGCACAAGCGGCAGCCCCACCGCGATGCACGTCACCATCTTATCCAGTGCGAGCTCCAGACGGATACCTTTGTACCTCTCGGCCTCTGGTGACTCTTTAAGCAGGAAGTCGGAGAAGACATATTCGGTAGCTACGTGTGCGATAGCCATACCTGACAGCGCTAGCAACTCCCGTTAGCACCAGCGTGGACTTAAGTGCAAATGTCCAGTTAAAGTCGCACCATGTTCCAGACGACAGGCTAACCGGGACCACCTGCAAATATTCAGATACACGCGCTCTTTGTTGTCCTCACTCCAACAGCTCACGCAACTTCCGACTATAAGAGAACCCATCTGCTGCATCAGCCAATCAAAACAGCGCTCTGTGTCCGCGTGTCTGTCTTTTTTTCTCTCCGTCTATTTTGTCTTTGGCCAGAAGCCCCGTGATCCCATTAAGATCGGAATTAATTTTGATCACGTTTGTCAAAACTGCTCTACAGTATACTGAAGGCCCTAATATCATCGTAACCCTCCTGTTGTGTTCCGGTCAAATTTAAACACACCTGAACACATAAAACAAATTTTTGATCATTTTCATAACATTCTGGGTGTTTTGTTCAGTTTTGCTAATCTTGGTGTTCCCAGTGAAAATTACTGGCCCATAAGAAAATGAATGGGTGAGACCAGAGTAAATTGATAAAATGTATTCCAGGCACCTACAGATCAGGTCTCTCCAGATCAGGAGGACAGTGTACAGAAGTCTGTGTTTACTCACACAATCACAAACACACCCTTCAGTCCTCTGTGCTTACAGTTGCAGCAGAAGAGAACCAATCATGCTAAAAGTAGCAAATTTGAGGGAAAAAATCACTTTGTCTCAACAGGCTATTTTACATAATTTAGTGCTCACAGTTAATAGTAAATGCTTAGCAAGCTGATTTTTTCAGTAGGGGTTAATCAATGTGACACATGTCAGTATGTAAATGACATGTCACTGGCATGTGGGAGTGGCATGCAGAGCTAAAGTGGTATGTCGATTCTTCAACGTATGCATTTGTGCATTTCTTTTTACCATATGTCATATTCACCTGATTGCAATTTTAATCAATACAGCTTTTGCCATAGCATAATTTCTGCCAGGCCACTTCATTGCAAGGTGGCTACAATATGTCAGTTATTGGAATCACATTTGTGCAGTTTGTACTGCGCATCATTGGCTACACACTGCGCCAGTCAGTCCGAGGGGCGGACTTAGGGTCTGTCTTTCAAACTGCCTGCCTGACAAGCTAACACAAGGGCACGTCTCTACAAGGATAGAGCGACGTGATTGGTCCAACCAACCCACAAACTACGAGACGAGTGGAACAGGGCCACTATGCCTGGCGCTGCTACATTGTCCAGCCATAATTCCTGATAACCACCTATAGACTGACTACCATATAATGTAAAGTGGGATAACACTCCATTATGAACTATTATGAACCTTAGCTAAACCCATAGGCAGCTTATAGTCTGTCATGGTTACTACTGATTGTAATTTTTCTCCATGACACCTGGCAGTTGGGTTAGCCCCTGGAGTCGTGGATCTGCCCAAGGTTTCTTCTTAGATTAACTGAACATAGGAGTTTTTCCTGCCCCTGTTGCTCTTGGGTGCTCCTTCTGTGAAGCGCCACGAGACAATACTATTGGAAAAGGCGCTGTATAAATAAAACTGAATTGAAAAAAACTGAATAGATGAGTGGGGTGAAGGGCACACCCCTAACAGAATGGGTGTGGGGGTGTGTGAAGTCACAAAACATGCAAGCCATTCAAATTTTTTCTGGACCCAATTATGTAAGAAATAGTCAGTCATCTTTGTGCTGAAAAGAAGCAAGAGTCCTGACACTCTATGCTGCTGTCTGTAGCCCTGCAGTGCAATGCCTCTTTTGTCCATCATTGGTCATGCTCAGGATGGGGGCGTGTCCACACGTCCATGATATGCAGCCATTGGTCATGCTCAGGATGGGGGCGTGTCCACACGTCCATGATATGCAGCCATTGGTCATGCTCAGGATGGGGGCGTGTCCACACGTCCATGATATGCAGCCATATTTTCAATCCATGATGCAGCGTTAGCAACATACCTCAGAACTGGATTTGTTTGGGACAGACAGAAGTGATTTAGGTCAATAGGTTAAGGCAGTAGAATAGACATTTTCTATCCTAATAATGGACTGTTCAAACCAATAAATTCAAGAAGATGTCTGTGTAGTCACAAGGCCAGGACTAAAAGGACTGAAATTTGCACATATCCACCCCTCACACTCACTCACACACGCATGCACACCCGCGTATATATGTCACACGACACAACCAGTATTTATACGAGCTGACATTGAATAAAATATCAAGTCCTGGAACATTGGGCCTGGGGGCTTCAGTTACCTTACCTCCATGTGTGGTCTTTTTGCTGGAAAGACCTGCAAAGATTTTCACCTCAATTTAATCACAATTTCATCTCACCACTCTTGACATTGACCACTATGTTTACATGCACAGCATATTCAATATACCTGTTAATAACAAAAGTAATAATGTTGCAGTTATAAGACGACCTATAAGTCTGAGCAATTACTCTTAACTTACCTTGTAGTCTTTTACATATGCCTCCTGTGTTATATTACATCTAATCAATCAATCAGGGCAGATGTTTCAATCATATCAGCAACATGGCTGCCGTAATAAACTTTCGTGAAACCCATGAAGATCGTGAATCCCTCTTCCTGTGTCATGCCAGTGACGAGGTTAGTGATTTACGGTGTCATGCCTATGATGTGCCATTGACACAGGTCACATAGTCACATGTCGATGCCAGTCACGTCATTTACATGCCATTGACGCGTGTCACATGTCGGTTAATGATCTAACCCTCTCTCTTTTTTCCCTCTTAACTGCTATCTGGGCTGGGCTGTAGAATCTGTAGAATTTAGAATTTATTTATTTATTTATTAGGATAAACACCTTGAGATGTTTATTTATTAGGATAAACACTTTGAGATGTTTATTTATTAGGATAAACACCTTGAGATGTTTATTTATTAGGATAAACACCTTGAGATGTTTATTTATTAGGATAAACACTTTGAGATGTTTATTTATTAGGATAAACACCTTGAGATGTTTATTTATTAGGATAAACACTTTGAGATGTTTATTTATTAGGATAAACACCTTGAGATGTTTATTGAGTAGGATATACACGTTGAGATGTTTATTTATTAGATAAACACCTTGAGATGTTTATTTATTAGGATAAACACTTTGAGATGTTTATTTATTAGGATAAACACTTTGAGATGTTTATTTATTAGGATAAACACCTTGAGATGTTTCATCTCATTTACACCCTGGGATCCAGAAACACTGCTGGCATGTTTTGACTGGTTCTGCATTACACCTCGAATACCAGAGACCAATGGGAGTCTCTCAGCATACCTGCATGGGGCGGTTCTGTGAGTCACCACAAATCAAGGCATCTGCATTACTATTGAGCGTTAGAATATATTAATAGGCATCTGCATTACTATTGAGCGTTAGAATATATTAATAGGCATCTGCATTACTATTGAGCGTTAGAATATATTAATAGGCATCTGCATTACTATTGAGCGTTAGAATATATTTGTGTTTCCTTTGTGCTCCCCAAATTAAGGAAACAACTAAGAAGAGATTAAACCCCCCTACTGAAAACAAGTCCAGTCTAGTTTGGAAAGATGAGCTCATGGTCAAGTTAGATTCAGGCCATAAAAAAGCATATTGCTGAGAGGGAGTGTCAACTTCATTTAAAACATTTCATTAGTTTTTATTTCATGAAATGAAGTGTTACATCCACACAGACGTATTATAATACAACAATAATACAACAGTGAGGTCAAGGTCATACAGGGACAGAAGAAATCAGATGAGTGAAATCTGCAAAGCTCCACAGGAAAGACAAAGATTTCTGAACACAAAACAGTGAGGCGTGGTTAACATTGGCCACCCTGCAGCTCCACTCCTGGTGGTTAACTTTTACACACAAATGTGAAACAGGACACAACAGAGGCAGTGGCACTAAACTTAACCTAGAGTTAACCCTGACCTAACCCTAACTTAACATGGTGTCAGCAGTAGAGAGCTTCATGGCCACCATCAGCTAACAACATGTTACCAACACCCCATTAGTGTTCATGAAGATGTCCCTAAACCATGTCAGCTGAATGAGCCTCCAGGATGGAGAACACTGCAAAGGTACAGAGACCTTCATGAAGTGGAAGCAAGAAGAAAAAAAAAAGCAAAAAGGAAGGGAAACGATGTGATTGTCCGAGGCTCAGAATGGAGACAGTGGGATGAAGGGAGCTGGATCAGCACTAGTGAAACACAGTAGCAGATACAGGAAGTGACCTCACAATTGAAGAGACCACTGCTGTTCCAGGACACCATCATGTCAGACGAAAAGCAGATTGTTGACAAGTGCTTTCCAAACGTGTGGTGGTTTGGGGTTGGAGTTTGGGTAACCCTGGTAGGATCTTAAAATATATCACCTGACTGCTGTTCATTGGTGATTTCTTACGAAATGTTTGTGTTGTGTTTTGTCAGAATGTACAGGTGTTTGTGTTGTGTTTTGTCAGGCTGTAGAGGTGTTTTAGTCAAGAAAATGTGTGTGTTGTGTTTTGTCAGACTGTAGAGGCAAAAAGGTGAAGTCTAACAGTGGCACCTGTGGAAGTTTGTGTATCCCATGTCTCCCTGTGTATAAAGTATGTACTAAACACCAGTGTATAAAGTACCCTGAGAGTATGTACTAAACACAAGTGTATAGAGTATGTACTAAACACCAGTGTATAAAGTACCCTGAGAGTATGTACTAAACACCAGTGTATAAAGTATGTACTAAACACCAGTGTATAAAGTACCCTGAGAGTATGTACTAAACACCAGTGTATAAAGTATGTACTAAACACCAGTGTATAAAGTACCCTGAGAGTATGTACTAAACACCAGTGTATAGAGTATGTACTAAACACCAGTGTATAAAGTACCCTGAGAGTATGTACTAAACACCAGTGTATAAAGTACCCTGAGAGTATGTACTAAACACCAGTGTATAGAGTATGTACTAAACACCAGTGTATAAAGTATGTACTAAACACCAGTGTATAGAGTATGTACTAAACACCAGTGTATAAAGTATGTACTAAACACCAGTGTATAGAGTATGTACTAAACACCAGTGTATAAAGTATGTACTAAACACCAGTGTATAAAGTGTGTACTAAACACCAGTGTATAAAGTATGTACTAAACACCAGTGTATAGAGTATGTACTAAACACCAGTGTTACCCAAATGTCCCACTTGAGTAAGAGTACAGATACCAAAGTTAGCTCAAGTAAAAGTACCTGAATCCTCAGAAAATGGTGTCTACTACATCCCTGGACAGATGAGCCTGTCACTAATCCCACCATCCACTGTTCACATGAAAAATGCAAATAATCGTAGGCTGTAGGCACCAGAGCCGATATTCTTTTCACTGTCAAAATAGGCTTACCCATAATCAAAAATACATTCCATATCATGCCAACAATTAATATGTTAACAATTTGCAGCCCCAACCTAGTTCACCTCTGAAGCCGTTTGGTTTTAGTTTAGTCATGGACTAGACTGTAGAGTGAATGCACGCCAACAAACTGAACTGGTTTTAGTTTAGTCATGGACTAGACCAACAAACTGAATTGGTTTTAGTTTAGTCATGGACTAGACCAACAAACTGAACTGGTTTTAGTTTAGTCATGGACTAGACCGACAAACTGAACTGGTTTTAGTTTAGTCATGGTAGACCCTGATACACCTTGAGTCAGCTAAAAGGTTCATGACATTGAATGAGCTTAGTGCACATATAGGCCACACTTTTATGCAGACGCATTTCCAAAGCCGACCTCTGTGAAATGTACAGCCCATCTAAACATATTTCACAAAGATAGGGGTAGCCTACAGTAGTTCAGTGGTCAAGGTTTTTTTCCCCTTACTCTCGTGCCAATGTGAGGGTGACTGTAAAGCCCACAGTAGAAAACTGATGGGAGGGCCTTTAAAAAATAACATGAGGAGAAAACCGATAGACCTACTACAGTCTTAGTCCTTTTCCTACAGTCTTAGTCCTCTCTCCCTCTGCTCACTTGCAGTCTTAGTCCTCTTACTACAGTCTTAGTCCTCTTACTTACAGTCTTAGTCCTCTCTCCCTCTGCTTACTTACAGTCTTAGTCCTCTTACTTACAGTCTTAGTCCTCTTACTTAGTCTTAGTCCTCTTACTTACAGTCTTAGTCCTCTTACTACAGTCCTAGTCCTCTTACTTAGTCTTAGTCCTCTTACTTAGTCTTAGTCCTCTTACTTAGTCTTAGTCCTCTTACTTACAGTCTTAGTCCTCTTACTACAGTCTTAGTCCTCTTACTTACAGTCTTAGTCCTCTTACTACAGTCCTAGTCCTCTTACTTAGTCTTAGTCCTCTTACTTAGTCTTAGTCCTTTTACTTAGTCTTAGTCCTCTTACTTACAGTCTTAGTCCTCTTACTTAGTCTTAGTCCCTTTACTTAGTCTTAGTCTTCTTACTTAGTCTTAGTCCTCTCTCCCTGTGCTGTCACTTGCCCACTTAGTGTCACAAAA
>JAIFZK010000085.1:5000-15000 GCA_027481765.1 Tenualosa thibaudeaui | reverse complement strand
ACATCTCCTGATTTTACCTTTGAATCAGTTTCACAGAAGACTCACCAACTCCACAACTCCATTACTGTAAGTTATCTGTTTAATACTGTACAGTAGCCTAACTGTTAACATCTGAATCACTGTAAAGATGTCTTAATGTTGTCATGTGAATCTTAAATAATTATGTGTGTGTGTGTGTGTGTGTGTGTGTGTGTGTGTGAGAGAGAGAGAGAGAGAGAGAGAGAATGCATTTTCAAAAGTGGGAGAGAATAATCAGCAATCTTGATACATATTCAAAAACAAACAAACACATAATTATACATAGTCAAAAGCAAATACATAATTATACATAGTCAAAAGCAAACAAACACATAATTACACATAGTTAAAAACAAACACATAATTATACAAAGTTAAAAGCAAACACATAACAACAAAACACACAAAACACAAACTCAATTCACTCAACACTCAACTCAACACAAAACACTCAATTCACAAAATAATGAATTTACAATTTTATAACACGACTCACATGATGAACAACAAAACACATGAGCAGTGTTGGTAACACCTTATATTAGCACACACACACACACACACACACACACACCCCCGCTCCTGTTGTACTAGCACCTTATTATTCCCTTACTGAGCAAAGCACATTAATATCACAATTCATACTAACTAACTTACACTTAGTTACTTAGTTACGCATTCATAGTAACTAACTATAAGCTCATGTAGAATAAGGTATTAATATGTGATGTGTAATGACTAACAAATGGCTAGTGTTATTAATGTTAATAAGCAGCTTGTTAATAGTGAATATGTGTGTACTAAAATAAAGTGTTACTGCAGGAGGCACAATGGAAATCATTCAGTAATTAAAGCAATGGCCTGGAGTACTTCAAACCAGAGCCATGTTATACAAACTTGTTGAGTACTAGCAGTAAGAAGAGTAGACTGATTAGCCAACCCGCAGTTTATGCTAATCTGGGCTATGGGAAACCAATCTGAAAGTGAGCTTACAGCCCCATTCAGTTAGCATTAGCTGCTGGGTTGCTAGTCTATGTTGGACCAAATTCTGTCCTTCTTCCTGTCAACAGCCAATTAGAATTAACTCCAGACTGTCAGCCAATTAGAATTAACTCCAGACTGTCATCCAATTAGAATTAACTCCAGACTGTCAGCCAATTAGAATTAACTCCAGACTGTCAGCCAATTAGAATTAACTCCAGACTGTCAGCCAATTAGAATTAACTCACTTAATGACACTTAATGACAAACAAAGCCACCAAAACAGAATGCATACAGAACATCATCCAGCCAGTAACATACAGACCAGCAAACAGTACAGTGCACATACAGCAGCCTTTAGAGAGAGTGTGTGTGTGTGTGTGTGTGTGTATGTGTGTGTGTGTTCTCTGAGAAGACTACAGTGCACATACAGCAGCCTTTAGAGAGAGAGAGTGTGTTTGTGTGTGTGTGTGTGTTTGTGTGTGTGTGTGTGTGTGTGTGTGTGATCTGAGAAGACTACAGTGCACATACAGCAGCCTTTAGAGAGAGAGTGTGTGTGTGTGTGTATGTGTGTGTGTGTTCTCTGAGAAGACTACAGTGCACATACAGCAGCCTTTAGAGTGTGTGTGTGTGTGTGTGTGTGTGTGTGTGTGTGTGTGTGTGTGTGTGTGTGTATGTGTGTGTGTGTGCTCTGAGAAGACTACAGAGCAAATACAGAAGACTATAGAGAGAGAGAGAGAGTGTGTGTGTGTGTGTGTGTGTGTGTATGTGTGTGTGTGTTTTCTGAGAAGACTACAGTGCACATACAGCAGCCTTTAGAGAGAGTGTGTGTGTGTGTGTGTGTGTGTGTGTGTTCTCTGAGAAGACTACAGTGCACATACAGCAGCCTTTAGAGAGAGAGAGTGTGTGTGTGTATGTGTGTGTGTGTGTGTGTGCTCTGAGAAGACTACAGTGCACATACAGCAGCCTTTAGAGAGAGAGAGTGTGTGTGTGAGTGTGTGTGTGTATGTGTGTGTGTGTGTGTGTGTGTGTGTGTGTGCTCTGAGAAGACTACAGTGCACATACAGCAGCCTTTAGAGAGAGAGAGTGTGTGTGTGTGTGTGTGTGTGTGTGTGTGTGTGTGTGTGTGTGATCTGAGAAGACAACAGTGCACATACAGCAGACTTTAGAGAGAGAGAGAGTGTGTGTGTGTGTGTGTGTGTGTGTGTGCTCTGAGAAGACTACAGTGCTTGTGCATGTGTTGAGGAGGGGGTTGAGTCTATTGCTGTGTGAGAGGGCTGTGGCATTAATTCGTGCTGTTCCGGTAGACGAGGGGCTGGTGCAGAGTTGCAACGCTTAATAACAATGACTGTGATGATGATGCAGATGATGACAACGGTGAAGACACTGCCAATGACTGACATTCTGATCCCTACTGCAACAGGTGTTTTACTACTTGTTTCTGTTTCTGTTGTTAAAGAGGGTAACAAGTTAATGCTTCTGCTCCCACATTCAGAGCACCACAAGGCTAAAAATATTTCCTGACTAAGGACAAACATGAAAATCATGAAAACCAAATAAATAAATCAGTAATGAACATCTTGGTGTTAACTTGTATCTCAGTGCTGCTGGCCTAGAGGACTCTCACTGTGTCCTAACTGTGAGCGAGCATCAGGTTGGGGGGGGCGAAGCCCGATAGGCAGAAAGCATTAGTACACTGCAAAAACATGACTGGCTATCTATGTGCACACACTAGCAGGGGCATAACTTGGTGAACCTTTTATCATTTTTTATATTTCCTATTCTACTGTCATCATTCAAGGAACTCAAATAACAGAGATGTGTGTTGAACACAGCCAGAGTTCTCCTTTAACAAGCTATATTTTCTTGTTCCATTGGCAGGTAATTTTGCTTATAAAAAGTGACTTTTTGCTTGTAATAAGGCTTATTTTCTTATTTTTGGAGAGGCACTTTTCAGAATTCAACTTTTTCAACCTCCCAACGGTGAAGCACAGGGACTGTAAACAAGCAACATCCCTGCAATGTCCTCTACCTGCCCTGCCAACCTGTGAGAAGCGACCATCATCCATACATTTGAACTATACATAATGTTACTAGGATGATCAGTCGATGTCTTCTGATAGCACTTGCTGCTGGATTTCACAAACTCCCTGAAAGACATGATGAGCTGCAGGCAGCACAGTCTCTGGGTTGCCAAGAGCTCATAGAGTTTAGTCTCAGAACCCATTTTATTTTTCAACCAAAGGAACCATCCTTAGCCCTATTAAACACCTTTAGCCTTAGAAGCATTCAGAATTCTGACTGAAGTTGACAAGAGTGAATTCTTAAAACGGTTAAGTCTGCACACTACTTATAGATGGTCTGCAGACTACCCATCTATGGCTTTTAGACCTCAATGTAACTTTCATTGCTGTCTGCCAGATGGGCAATTCTTGATTTCAAATGAACTGAGAGGTTACTGTACCAAACTGCCATACCGTACCTAAGACCTAGGGTTAACCCTAACCCTAACCCTAACCCTAACTTTTCAAGATACACACACACACAACGGCACTGGACCCTTATTGTTACCCCCATGACCCATTTAACTCCTTGACTTGAATACTGTATCTGGCTACTACTACACTGTACAGCCATAATTCTTGATAACCACCTATGGACTAACTACCATGTAATGTTATGGGACAATTTTGGAACTATTATGATGTTTAGCTAAAACCATGGGCAACTTGTAGTTTGTCATGGTTACTACTGATTGTAATTTTTCTCCATGACCCCTGGCAGTTGGGTTAACCCCTTGAGTCGTGGATCTGCCCAAGGTTTCTTCCTAGATTAACTGAACATAAGGGAGTTTTTCCTGCCCCTGTTTCTCTTGGTTGCTCCTGCTCCTTGCTGTAAAGCACCATGAGACAATACTATTTTTTAAACTATATTTTTCATTTTAATAAATTATTATTATTTTTTTGAATATATATATTTTTTTCTCATGGAATTCCCTCTGTTCATTCACTTTCGTGTGTGTGTGTGTGTGTGTGTGTGTGTGTGTGTGAGTGATTGCATGTGTGTAACAAGTCTCTCACCAGCATTTCCAGGGTTAGTTTTTTGGCCTTCTGTAAACAAAAAAGCAAGAATTAACTGTAGGATTGATAATAATCAAAAAACATGCCATTAACTTAGATTAAAGGAGAAATTCAATTCTTAGCCCTGTTGTGTGCGGTCACGAGTGTTGTCCGTAGGAAAAACAATGAGAAAATTTGATGCAGCACAGACAGAATCAGCAGCTAACACTAACTGAATGGGGCACAGAAATCCACTTTCAGTTTTGTTTTCCTATGCCCCATTCAGTTAGTGGCCCACAGTCCACAGCACCTAAATACAGACTTGGCTAGTAAAAGTGAAAGGTATATGCATCTAAAACTATAAAACTATAAAAGTAAAAAGTACTCTAGCAGTCTCACTGTCAGACTCAGACAGGCAGAGACAACAGTTTCAAAAACAAATGAGGATTTAATGATTTAACAAAAGATAACAAGAGATGACAAATCAGATTAGAATTACCAACGAAAGATAAGACAACAACACTCAGAAGTTTCACTAACGAAGTAACAAAACTCACGCCTGCTACTGTAGCAGAGAATACACAAATAAACTCAATGGAGAAGAGATACAAACTCGAGTCGGGAAAGGCAGGAGGAAATACACGGAGATCACGGAACGTAGGGAAACACAACACACAGGCCAGGATTACAATGACGGAACATTGACGAGACCAGACAAAGAGTGATGCCGAGGGGAGGCTTAAGTAAGGTGGAGACCAGGTGATACCAATTAGAACTCAGGTGAGGGGGCGTGGCCGTGACCAGGTCCGATGCAGATCTGACACTCACCTTGTCCAGTATAATTGTTATATTCTGTTGCTGATCTTGGGCTTCCTGTGAACCAAAAAGGAATCTTCAGTGTGTGTGTGTGTGTGTGTGTTCGAGTGAGTCAAGTGAGTGCAGGGTAGGGATGCAACAGTATAGTGTGTCCAAGGTTCGGTGGTTCCATGGTTCTGGGATCATGGTAATGATGGTTTCGGTATTTTCCAGAAAACAGTAAGGTTATAAAATGTTTTTTCATGGCTGTGCCCAGTCTCTGCAGCATTTTGCAATATTTGTATTGCCTTAAAGAAAGTGTAAATCACAATACAGTGTTACATTTCTTTAAGTCACTATAACCGATGTCCCACCCACATCATCCCTCCTGCAGAGGAAACAAAAACAAACACTCTGGCTATGGAGAGGGGGGGGGGGTGAGTTTGTCAAGATAAATTAGTAGGATTAGTAAAGTAGAGTAAATCTAAATCAAAGGCTTCATGTAGGATTCAAAATACTGATGTCCAGAATCTTCAAGTCTTGGACACAACCAAAACATATGAGTGAGGTTTGCCCAGCCCTGTCCACAGTGGTCACATGTGTCATTGGTATTCAAGTATATTTTGGCTAATCTAACTTTACTGTGCTCAAAGCTCTGTCCCATACTGCATCGGAAATACCTGTCCCTAGTTCCTCTTCCCATTTTGTTTTAATGCCATCTATGGATACATGATTAAATGACATAATCAAATTGTAAATGATAGAGATTTGACCTCTCAAGGTCAGGGGGGTCTGCATACAGCTACATGTGAAGGCTCAGGCAATTGAGGAAATGATGTAGTGTGGGTTAGAATAAAATAACAAAGATTCTGAAAAAGCAAGATTCTGGAATTTGTAATTTGTCTGACAGTTGGGTGAAGCCTGGAAAAAACCTTCTCTATGAAAAGTCTTTGCATGTAGTGAGACCAATGAGTTCTCCTCGTTTGAAAGTGTCATTGAGTCTAGAGGCTGGGAAAAGATGGTTATTACAGACAGGGCTAAGCATGGAAAGATCAGTCAAATGAAATACTTGCCTAAATTGCACCAAATCAATTGGACTCAAAGCTGAACTTACTACCAGGCTAGAGGAAAAGTGTGAGGGAAAAGGGAGTTTTGATGTTTTGATGTTAGTGTTAGTAACACAGAAAATGCCTCTGCTCTGCACCAGTCTGTGTGAGGGGCTTGAAACCAAGTTATATATTTTTCTGCAAGTTTGCTGTTCAGTAATAAAATAAAATTTGGGAGACCAAGCCCACCACTCTGTCTAGGCCTTTCAAGGAATGTTTTATGGAGTCTTTACCTCCCCACCACAAAACTAAAAGGTTGAGCAGAAGAAAGACTTTGGGAGAAATAAAATTAAACTGAAATTGACTTCGAAACAAGTATAAAAGATCTAGGCAGCACAGTCATCTTGATGCAGCTAATTTTCCCAGCTAAAGATAGATAAATCATACTCCATTGCTGGAGATCAGGTTTTAATTTCTCAAGTAAAGGAGTAAAGTTGCATACAAAGACATTTTATAATCCATTCCCATCCTTCAAACTTTGGTCCAAACCCAAATTTAGCTCTTACATAAAAGAGGGTTTAGGGTTAGGATTAGGGTTAGGGTTAGAGGGAGCCCAATTCGACCCTATCAAATGCCTTCTCTGCATCCAAGGACACAACCACCTCTGGTGCATCCCACACATTGGAGAGTGCACTACATTTAACACACACACACACACGTATATACACTATATTTAATGGACATTGGAGAGTGTACTACATTTAATGGCCTGCGGATGTTAACGAATGAATGACACCTCTAACAAGACCTGTTTGATCAGTTGAAGTTATGTTTGTTATCACTGTATTTATTCTAGCAGCCAGAACTTTAGAGAGTATCTTCACGTCCACATTCAACAAAGACATAGGCCTAGAGAACCACAGTCCGCTGCATCCTTACCAGGCTTCAGTAGAACTGTAATAAGTGCCCCTGTAAGGCTCTGTGGGAGGGCCGACTTCTCAAATGAATGATTGAAGACGCTAAGAAGCAGAAGTGTTAGCTATGATGAAAGCCTACAGTTCATTGTTAACTATCAGTTAGGGATGAGGTGTCTGCCAATTTTAATCAAATTTATTTTATTGATATTTCAATTTATACGTTTTGCTCCCTCATGTATCCTGGAGGGGACAGACAAAACTACATGCATTTCTCCCACAATGTGATGAATGACTATATCCTGGGCCAGTAAATATCCCATAGTAGGTCTTGTTGTATTTTTACTTTCAAAATTTGTCTCTTTTTGAAGCAGATCCGACATGTCACTTTCGCTAACTTCAGAAAATGAAAACATGTCTTTGACTTCTATTGCTAATTATTGCTGGTAAGCAACAGTGAGCGGCTACAGGCTACTCATGGGCATCTGGGAGATTAAGTAAATCAAGTTGCTATGCAGACTTGCAGACTTGCAGACAGCTCCTGGTAGCCAATGGGGATTTCTGACAATGTGTTGTGTTAAGACGCCTTTTACGGTTATTACATAGGGTTATACTGCAGTGCCTTTCTGAGTGCATCTCTGTCTCGGTCAACACTATTGAATGCCTATTGAAGCGTCCTGATTGGTTTAAGGGTGTTTTCACATATAGAGGACCTGGACCTCTGCTCTGCTTCAGCTCTAATGAGGCCTCAGTTTTCTTTCTGTTCACACTATAGTTTACTTATGGAAGTCTCAGACCTCTTACTGGTGCTTTGGATTATGGGGGTTGTAGTTGCACTGGAATGTCTCTCCATTGCCAGGTTCATAATTATGATGAAGATAATGGTGTTTGGTGAGGTGTTTTGTTTTCATAAAAACTGTTATTCTGGGCATTTCCAGCATTATAAATGTGACAGAACATGGTAAAAAAAATATTATCATTATTAATTAGAAGCTTTGTAATTATTTAATCAAAATGCTTCTGCCAGTTTCTGTGGTCATTAACGTTGCAGTGTGTGTGTGTGTGTGTGTCACTTACTTGGGTGTATGGTGTATGTGGTCTCCATGCCTGCGTGTATATGGTCATTAACGTGGCAGTGCAACAACCATGTCCCAGGATGCTTTGCAGTCAGGGACACCGCTTGGAAAGTTCCAGGGAACAGATCAAAGACGTCTGCACGGTGTGTGTTTGTCTCCTGGGGGGGGGTTAGGTGGAGAGATTATGAGAAAATGAGATCTCCAAATCTACAGTGTGTGTGTGTGTGTGTGTGTGTGTGTGTGTGTGTGTGTGTGTGTGTGTGTGTGTGTGTGTGTGTGTGTGTGTGTGAGTACCTTGTAAGTAAATGTGTGTGCGTGAAAGTGGACGGTGTGCATGTCTGCTTCGTTGCCCAGTCCCAGGAGGTACCAGACCGTCTGATCTCCCTCCTGCATCTCCAGCCCCGGCAGAGTAGCGTACAGATGCCCATTAATGCCTAAACACACACACACACACACACACACACACACACACACACACACACATGCATTTGATCACAGGCAGGTCTCTTCATTAATATCAGTACCCCATGTAAAATATGAAACTCATACGAGAGATTATAGAGATTCATTAGACAGTTAGTGAAACATTTCTAGCCATTATTTGTGCTGATTTTAATGATTATGATACAGCTAAAGAAAAGCCTAAATTCAGCATCTCACAAAATTAGAATAACAATACAAAAGTGGATTTTTAATACAGAAATGTTGCCTTTCTGAAGAATATGTTCATGTGTCTGCACTCAGTCTTGGCCATCAGTGTGTGTGTGTGTGTGTGTATGTGTGTGTGCAGCATGAAGGCAATCTGTTCTTGTTTTACATCAAATTACTGAAATTAACTACCTTTTCCACAACATTTTAACTTTTTGAGACCTTGCTAAGTAATACTGAGCAGCACAAGTTCACACTCGGGGACACACACATTCGACATATTGAGGTTTGTCAGATGGTGGATTGACACACACATTCTGGACATATTTTGTCTTTTTTCAGATGGTGGATTGAGATATTGTAACGTTGTAATTTATCTCTTAGTGGGCAGAATGTCAAGGTAGTCAATACAAGCCTAGGTTATTTATATCGTTTATGTCTTTGGATTTCATCACTATAAACATATCAAACCTATGTTTAAAGTTTCCCATATTGAAGCATTCAATAGCCTGTCACTAAATGTATGTGTATACTGAGTGAAAGTGTGTTTAATGTTGTGATATCAGACATCCTCAGCATTAGCCTGCATCTCCAGACAAACAGCTCAGCCTTCAATGATATGGTGCTGAGCGGCAGACTGGAGCCCAGGACTGGACTTCTGGGACTGGACCAGTGTCTTCCTAGACTCCTGCCACCCTGGTGCCTCTGCTGGCTGGGGCTGGGAGTGGGGAAGGGAATGAGTTCAGCAGTCTCACAGTCTGGTGAATGAAGCTGTTGGTGAGTCTGGTGGTGTGGGAGCGGAGGCTCCTGTACCTCTTTCCAGAGGGCAGGAGACTGAACAGACTGTGTGCTGGGTGACTTGTATCGCTGACACTTGTGATGGCTTTTCGGGTGAGGCGGGTGGTGTACAGGTCTTGCAGGGAGGGGAGTGATGCACCAATGATCCTCTCGGCTGTCCTCGCGATGCGTTGTAGAGCCTTCCTGTTGTAGTCAGTGCAGCTCCCACCCCACACAGTGATACAGCTGGTATAGATGCTCTCTATGGTTCCTCTGTAGAATGCAGTCATGATGGGTGGTGGAGTACTTGCCCGCTTCAGTTTGCGCAAGAAGTAGAGATGCTGCTGTGCTTTCTTGGCCACTGATGCGGTGTTGGTGGTCCAGGAGAGGTCATCGCTGATGTGCACCCCCAGGAACTTGGTGCTGCTCACCCTCTCCACTGCAGCACCGTCGATGGTCAGTGGGGGGTGTTGGGTCTGGCCCCTCTGGAAGCTGACCACACCACAATCTGACATTTAGCAGGAGATCGTTGCCTTTGCACCATCTGGTCAAAAGATCCACCTCTTTCCTGTAGTGGGTCTCGTCGCCGTTGGTGATGAGGCCTACCAGTGTTGTGTCGTCCGCAAACTTCACTGGTTGGAGCTGTGGGTTGGTGTGTAGTCATGTGTCAGTAGGGTGAAGAGGAT